>JAMKCH010019315.1:0-56193 GCA_023653785.1 Ophioderma brevispina | reverse complement strand
GCCATCTGAACGGCCATATTGGATATTGTGTCGATCAAAATATAGTAAAAAGCCTACTAAAGTTATTTGCAAGTCATATTGGCTGATATTGAAGTGGCTATTCCTTGGAAATGATGTTGCTTAGAAGTCCTAACGAGACTTAAAATGCTAATAAAATCTTGCAATAATGGCGGCCCTCTTGGATAAAATTTTTTATAATATTTGATTTTTTTATGGTGCCAAAGGTGTATTATAAAGTTTTGGTGTTTTTAGAGTCATATGTGGTGATATTGAAGTAGTTTTAATTTTAAAATGTTGTTTAAGGGTCCTGAGTTTTAAAAGTTAAGGGACTACACTATAATGGCGAAATATGGGAAAAATGGCGGCCATTTTGAAATTTTCTGCCCCCCCCCCCCACATGAAAAAAAAATGTGGCAAATCTGTTTAACCTTTTTTTTTGGCTTTTTCTCTGGGTCTTTCTAACATATCACAATTTTAATGACCTGTAGAAAATGCACAACCACTCAGATTGTGACAAAATTGATACAAGGTGTTGAATACTTGTTTTACCAGCATTTACAGTGTTTCTAGAATGTTTTAGCCGGGATTAGCACATATACAATAGCAAATGGGTGTGAGCTGATGGCGCCTGAGTTCAAGTTTGATAAAATGCTCGCAAATAAGTCAGCATCTTTGGTTGTTGTGACAGAGAAGTGAAGGCTTACAAGGAAAATAATGTTAGTTACCCATCCCTTTTTTTTACAAAATGTAAACGCCCAAATTTGTGGAAGTGAGTTCCGTAAGGGTCCAATTCATTAAGTCTGATATTTTTCGATCCATTGTAGTTGACTATTTTTTTAATTATGGTACAAAAATTATAGGTCAGAATCTCGAGTCTGTCTTTTGCGAATATACCTTATTGTGCGTGTGTGTGAATCTAGCGTGTGTTTGGGAATCTAGCGTATGTGTGAATAGTTTGTATTTATCCCTCTAGCATTACTCGCACTATCTAAAATTATATTTTGTTTTCAGTAGATAAAAACTTAGAACAAAATTAATAGGGTGCGGGTTATTCCGTTTTATTATAAATAGAACTCCGGCCCGAGTAGTAATTACACTTTTGACGTGTTCATATGTGCTTTATTGTGTGCATTCACACATGCGCTACTTTCATACATTAACTGCATCACACCCGTGTTTGCAGAAACAAAGGACTATATGTTATATTCATGACATTACCATAATCGCATCAACAGCGACAAATCCATCATGCATTTCACAGCTGTTCTACCAACTCGGTTTTTGTTTTGCCAGCTCATTTAAAAATTTATATGAGATATTATTAATCAAATTTCGCACAGTTAAAATCTGCAAATAGTAACAAGCGTATTCTGAACAAAATATATATTACACACAAGTTAAATATGCCACAAACGTAACAGATCATCTGACTCTACTAAACGAAAGCGTTGAGTTTACCTGCCAATAAGATTAGACAAACAGACTGTTCATGTAAAAATTGTCAAGGGTAAACATTTTAACTGAAATACCCACGTAAGCGCTCAAATCCAGGTCCAAAGACAACAATATTGCAGAGCTAGACTCCCTGAGAGTGCTAATCAGCGGAGATTATGTGGGGGTAAGAATAGCGGGATGCTAAGCTCAGGATGGAGGTATGTTCAAAGGGTATTTTACCAACAAGCGCCCGGAAACTTGGCTCATCCACCGAATATGCATCTTCTGTGGCTGATAATCCGGGAATGATAATCTTCGGCACAACTCTATATCCTCGCTGCATTTTGCAGAAAAGGAGGAATTAAATCCAATAACCTTTCCCACCTCTCTCAGGTGATGAGACACCCTGTAGAAACACCTCAAATTTATGCTAAATGCGTGAAGAATTCGTTGAAAATTATCGGCCCATGTGTCTAAGCGTCATCCAAGTAGTTATAACAGAAAGTGGCCATAACAGGGCAAAGATCAAGACGGCCAAGGCTCGATACTTCAATATCTTCAAGACTTGTTAATTTTGCAAAAGTATCTGCCAACACAGAGGCGGAAACCATCACATCCATACAAAAAGTACGTGTCACCGCCATCTATGCCAAATCAAATCACAAACAACAACAGAATCACGGAGCATAATTTCAGAAGAACCAAGAACGGCGGTATGAATTTCGGATATTCCCACCATCTTACCCAGACATCACCATCGTCACATTCGCAGAGTACAATTCTTCGAAAGAACAAGGGACTGTTTAATGATTTAGGATAGTGGTCTGCTTACCGCACACGTCACCATCAGGCGCATTCGCAGAGTAACAAGTCTTCGAAGAACAAAGGACAAAACCGGTAATAATTGTTGACTATAACATTTACTGTTAATGAATTGTTACTCTTGAATTGGGCACATTTATGTATCGTATATTCCATTAATATCTGCCTTCATCTTTTACAAACTTTTAAGAACGTTCTGATGTCCACAAAACTATTCGACAGACACAGAAATCACTATAACTTGAACCAAAAACAGAAGACATTTTCGATCATTCTGGTTCGTACTCGCGGTCCCCCTCTTTGGATTCTCTATAAGATCTCTCAAAACCTGTAAATGTTTAAAACATTTCCGTTATCATTTAAGAACAAAATAATTTCAAATACGTTTAAAACATGTTGATTTCTTTGTAGCACTGCTCACTGTCTTGTCTATATTGTGTATGTTTTAGTTTTTGTCCCCTTTTATGTGTATGCTGCTTTTTTCGCCAGGGGTGGTAGGACATGCCAACCTACAGCAACCAGAAATTCAAAACGGCATCACCTTCCGGGTGCTAGTTTGTTTCAAAAGGACTTAACGGTAGGAGGGCGCTTACGCATATCGAAAGGTTCACACACAGACCTGACTAAAGATAGGCCTGGTCACGAATATTTAATTAAATGACGTTATTGGAATTACCCACTATTTTGCAGCGGGGTTAATCCTAACCCGGACGGATTTTGAAGTCAATAATATTTCTTAATTTCTAACTGATATTATCTGAGATCTTTGAACAAAGGTTTAAGAGATGTTTTTTTAAGGTCACTGGGACCGAGACTGCCATAGTACATGTAAATGCACGTAGCAGGTCCCAAATTACCGTTTGGAATCCCAATGCCCAAATCGAGCCAATCGTGTCCTACCCCCTGCGTTTCGCAATGTGTGGTGTGTGTGTGGGGGATGTGGTGGGGTGTGTGTGTGTTGTGCGTTGGGTGTGTCTGTCTGTCACGGGGGAGGCCTATTGACGGGCCTTTTTGGCCGCCTGGCCTCGCCCCATTAACTAATTGTTTTTTAAAATTATTTGTATGTTATCTTTTGCTTTAAAATATTTTGGTATTTGAATAATCGTATTTTTGTGTTTGACAATAGGTTATGGAAATAAATTTTGATTTGATTTGATTTGATTCAGATTATCGCTGTTACCGCACATGTCACCATCAGGCATCGCAGAGTACAAGTCTTCGAAAGAACCAAGGCCGAATGATTTCAGATATCGTTGCTACGAACAATGTACACAGTGCATTCCGAGTACACATATTCGAAGAACAGATGGACAAGGTAAGTATAATGATCCATATATGTCTGCTTACGAACATGTCAAACATCAGCGCATTCGCAAGGTCCAAGTATTCGTGAAAGAGACCAGGAACATGGTAATGAATCAGATTAGTACAGCCTGCCGCAGACGTCACCTTAGCACATTCGCAGACGAATTAAGTTTCGAGAGACTGCAGGAACATGGCAATCAAAATATTATCAGTGACCGTCCCACTTGATCTTTCAATCATGTCAATTTCCCTAGTGAATCCAATGAGCACTTCACCATTTCATATATTTGGCGCATTATACACTTCCTTAGATCTCATTGATGCACAATACAATCCATTATCACAGTTTATTGTTTCTAGTACTTGTCCCAAACCGCGTACGTTTGTATGGGGCGTCCCCGGGGATCGGTACTTCAAGTAGGTTTTGTGGCTAATATATTTACCAATCGTTCCCTGTTATTAATCAGTATTGTTCGTATCACAAGTACGCCGATAAGCTCTCCTATTTGGGGCCGCCGCCTTGACGCCTGAGGCTTTGTGTTCAACAAGATTTATTCAAGAAGTATTACCAGATGGAGAGATACTTAAGGATATTGGACGCTGACGGTCTTTCAAAATTCGGGTCAAGTACATAGGTATTCGACTTGAATCATCCTGATCCATTCTTTGAACACAGTGACATCTACCTTCGGCCATATTCTCTTTAAGACGGATTGGATGTATTATAGGCAACCTCAATTTGGTTAAATCGATCATCATCTCACGTCTTGATTTTTTTTCAATATAATTCCATTGTCAGGTCTCATTCCGTCTTCCAACTACAAGCGTTTACAACCCATCCAAAATTAGTGCTGACTTCGCCTAAATCTTCCAAGAAAAGAAAACATGACATCCGGGGATTGACCATATTACACATTTTTGATGAGCTTCACGTTCGCTTCGTTCATCATTGAACGTTTTGAATTGAACTTCCACGGATAACCTTAAATCAGCGGGTGAAGCTCATTCATTTTGCTGTTTCAGCTGTTTGGAATTCACTTCCAAAAAGTAGTATACTAACCCTCCAAACTTCCAAACGCAAATCCAGCCTTCAAACGCAAAGCTGAAATTCCCTTGTTCGTCAAGCTGCTTCCGGGCTCATAGCTGTTTTGTTTGAGGTTTGACCCGTATTCCAAAAAAAGTGTTAAGCGCGAGTTTAAGCTAAGCGAAGGTTTAAATGTGAGGTGGTAAAGATCGCAAAGTTAAACGCAATTAAGAAAGGATTTATAAAGTTTAAACGCAAATGTGTTTGTTTGATGGTTGAGCGCCCAAAGTGAATTACGGCTCTCCGTAGTGTTTAGTAGCAACACTGAACTGGCCGGATATACAAATGGGCAGTTCCGTGAATCGTTTAAATCTTGTTGTGGTGCTCTACAAAACACGTATGGGCTTCATTTTTCCCCAAAATGAACTACATAATAATACAAATGGCGGTCAAAATGAATTTTTGACTAAAAAATTTTAAATTTACATAATTACACATTATTGTTTTGGTAGCCATTTTTTTATTTTTCCAGTTGTTTTAAGAGAATCGGTAGTTATACACTGCAAAACCCAGTGTTTCGAACGTGGTGCAAATTAGTGTTTAGAGATGTGGACATGTTTAATCCTAAACCCTGGCATCAAGTATGAAACTAAGTCAAATCAATATAACATGTTTAGATTTTAAAACACGTTAGATATAGGTGTTTAGATATTAAACAGAATTTCACAATGTTAGAAACGTGGGGTCAAAATGTGTTTCGAAAAAGTGTGAATTTCTAAGCACTGTTTTGCAGTTTGTATATTATTAGATGTCTATGTATAGTCTTGGTAACCAATTAATTGTAAATACACGTTAGAGAACGAAATAATCCAACCATTAGAGTTAACGTGCTTACATCCTGGTAATTAACCTTAATGTCAGCCATCTTGATTCTTTTAAGCCGCCATTTTGAGAAACAATGATGATAGCCCTGTCTGTTTTCTTGATGTAGCTCAACAATAAGTTAACAATGCAATTAGTTACATGACAGACTAATAGCCTTTAAACGAAAACTAGGTAATCCATCCAATGTTTGTGGCGGCCACTTTGAAATTCTTTCGAATCATTTGCAATTTAACTTGGTCAAAGCAAAGCTTATGATGTTTGTAAATATTTAAAATGGGAAAATTGGGTGTTTTTTGTAGTGCAATTTCTCAACGGAAAAAATACATTTTAGGCGATTTTAGTAAGAATGGTATTTTGGCCGCCTTATACTATCTTGTTTTAAATAAAAAAAATAAGGGTGGCACAAAAAGCCTAAATTGAAGAACATAGTTGATGCAACATAAAAATAATAGGAATGTGTCGGTAGAAAAGTAGTTGATTAGTATGACTGCATGGGATCTAATAGGGTTAAGTGATTGCTAAAAAAAAACGTAAATGTAGGTAAACGTTAGTAAAGCAATTGCTGATTTTTATGAGTACGAGGCTGGGCTAATGTGGTATTACAATATGAACAACATTTTAAAAATCTCATTGTTTATATAATTACAATAGGGCTATAGTAAGTAGGGTTATAAACGAGAATCCTAGTAAGTTCGGAGAAAGAAGTTTGAAGAGTGTTTTTCTATAGTCGAAGGGTGCTGAATCAGAATTTTTCGGGCCAACCTTCTGGGGAAATGGGGGGACTTTATTCGTAAAAATAAGGGGTAAAATTAGACAGGGGGTGTTAACTTTGAATCAGACAAATTGTGTTTAAAGTACACCAATGTATTTGTCTCAATACAAGGATTAAAGGTATAGTTTGTCTGGGGTTCGAAACGTTAGTTTATTACGGGATACAGCACTGATAAGGGTTCAAGCGTCTTTTGGGGCAAAAAAATATCCAAATGATCAGATTTTGTGAAACGGTGTCAAATTTTTTTTTATTTTAATTGCCCTGGGGTTGGCTTCTACTGAAGCAGAACATTAATTTTAATCTCTGGGGTGACAGCTCTGTACATAATGGGTCAGTTTTGGTGACCTAAAGACCATTGTAGACCTTGTACATTTCCCCTAATTACGAAACCAAATCCTAAACATTGTAAAATAAGCAAGACCAGAAAAATTTGACCACCAGCTGAAACAAAATAGCGCACTGGCCACTGTGTTAATGTGTCCCAGTTTAGAGAGCCTAAGAGATAGATAAATGAAGCATTGTTACTATAAAATGAATTATAAAGTTATAAAGTGAATGTAGTGAAGATGTTAGGTGAAGAAATGAAAAAAAAAAAAATAATAATTAAACCGCTATGGTCCGAGAATACAAGGGTGTACAGTGTTGTATTGAATACGAAGCAAAGTACTAAATAATTGTATATTGCGTGGACGCGGAGTTCTGCCTATTTTAATTATAAAATTGTTTAGAGTATTAACAAGGAATTTATAATGACATTTTTTTTCGACCTGTTTTGGCAAGGTTTGATTGTGTGGGCTTTACATCCCACATTGACCCTAAACAGGCATATCAGTTTGAAGTCCGGTGCTCAAGTAGAAGGACACTTCTCATTTTATAAACTTAAGTCCATCCATAACTTCAATGCACTCCATGCAGGAAACGTAAGGTCCTTCATTGTACTGCAGTGCAGTGAATGAAAATGAGTGAAAACCATGATCTGATCAACACCGCAGCAACATTAGCTTCAAATTGCAATGAAATCACAGTGGAAGATCGTCTGAACCAGCTAATAGTTTCATGGGTCCAGGTTGTCAGGCCTGATTTCTCTTTGGGACTTGTAGACCTGACAGTCATCTATTTGAGTTGGCTAAGGTGTGTGGCTACTCCACGATCGCGTTTGGTGAATGTGATGATGATGAAAGTTCCAATGATCTTGTGAAGGAAGACTTTGTACGGACCAATGCTAGCACCACTGGCGGTGCCCAAATTGGTAAAACGTGTTTCTAGGGAGTGGGAACTGACACTATGATGTGAGATAGCGATGTTGTGCCGTCTTGAATACGGTTACAAAATTTGGCACTCGAACGGGACCTACTAGTTCCTGAGTCTGGTGAGGTGACCAGGTTCATATCAAGGTCAACCCTTGGGCGATACAACGATAGGTTGTACACAAAAAGGTTTAGGTCATGGTAGAGGATGCATGCCATTGCTAAAGCCATTCTGTCATTGTCCAGGATGATTGATAGGAATACTGTGACTGCAGCGTCATGATGGGTAAGCAAATGATTTCTGTGAATTCTTTGATCCTCAAAGGGTGGGGGGATTAGGCTTACCAGCTTCATCACAATTCTTGGCAAGCTTGATCGTCTGAAAAGTCTTTTTAACTAAGTTTGGAGGAGCTAGTCCAGAACAGTAGAAAGATATTGGAAGATAATTCACAGGCATCGCCAAAAGGCAACCACAACATGGTACTCTGTGTTGAGTCAGAGAGTTTTTTCCGACATTTTCACTGCACTGATTGACATGCAGCGAAGCATGAATGGACCTTTCCTTGATCTGTTAGTTCATGTTGCACATCGTCATTTCTTTTTATCGGTAGTGCATGTTATAAGACACGCGGAATAGGCGACAATTCTGATATTGATACATGTTTTGGAATTATCAAACCCAAAAAAGCTCAAATGAAACAAAATTCGGGGAAGCGGTGGGTGATTTAGAGAGAGTGGATTGTGATATGTCCCTGACAGGAATGAACGAAAGATTAAGACCCCAAAAATATATAAAAACGTAAACCTTAGTGTGTCCCCCTTCCGGGGTAGCTCATTTTAAATGGGAAAACACAATGTTCGGTTGCAAATCATCGCTTATGTGTAGTTAAAAATCTTTGGTGCCAAATGGTCAATTGAAGTAGTTTGATTGAAATAATGTGCGCCTTGTGTATTTCATTGGAACTGCTGGGTTCGGTTTGCAAAACAAATTATTTTTAGAATTGTGTTCAAATTTTTGGGTGTATTATATGGTCTTATCAATTATTTTTAAAAGTTTGGGTTACCATGTAAAGCATAAAATATATGGCAACATACAATGAAAGGTAAATCCATATTTATGTCAAAAATTATATAAATCCAGTATTCCACATCTTCATAAATTGGACAATGAAATTTCTGAATCCTGATGGTACCTTTATGTGAAACACATATGTTATCAACACATCAATAAAAAACGAACAAAATACACCATGAATAAGTATTGCACCAAACGAGACATTGCACATCAAATTTATCAGGTAAGTGTCAAAATTTAAGGTGCAAAACATTGCATCTTTGACAAATTAAAGGGGAATTGGCAACTCTTTTCACTTAAAAAAATTAACACAATAACCTAGTAAAAATTCTAATTACTTTTTAAAATAAAAAATACTGTAAAATTAAGATGGGGAAAAAACAGGACTGGTCGTTTGGAGCTGACAAATAAAGTATTTTTAAAAAAGTTGAATGAAAAGAAAACTTGAGCTAGTCACTAAAGAGGACCTTTATATTCCTATTGGATCAATAATTAAGTATACATTGCCCAATCATACATGCACCAACGTCATTGCTGTAACCATATTTCAGAAAAAAAATGTCAAATTTTACTGTTGCTCTTTTACAGCATTTTATTTGACCAATATGCATTTTGTGGTTCAATGCACACACGTTTTAGAGGAAAAATATCTTGGAATAAGTCAAATATGGAAAATTGGTGTGAAATATTGACACATTGTTTTGGGTTATTTATTAACTTACAACTTTATTTTAGAGATAGTAGATGAAAAAACATAAGAAGAAAAACTCTAATAAAAATAAATTGCTTTCAGCTGCTAGAGTATGCAATCTAGGCATGCATGTTTTATTAAGATTTACTATTATTAATTTGTAGAATATTAGTTGGTGTTATATATTTAGCAAGTATACCCTCTAGCTAAGAGGGCCTGTTAGTTCATTAGTACTACTGTATGGTAGCTTTTCAGTTAAGGTACGGTCATCATTTTCAATAAACAGGTGTTAATATAAATTTTAAAGCTGTCCTGTCTACTTGTTTCCATGTTTTATGCTTCCAAATCATTGAGAATTTCACATGGTTTTTATGGGCTGTGTGCGCGTGCTGAATCTAACGAAGCCGATCTCCAAATCCGGACCTCTTTGCTGCACTGGTACATTTGATCTAAGGTGCCCTCAATTTTAGTCCATAACTGGTTTTGTTAACACATGTAGTTGATTGCTTGCACATGTGTTAACCCTCAGGTGAAATGCATAAGACTACAGTTTTTTTGTAAATCAAGTATTTTGTAATTCAACCACTACAGAGAGTGGTTTACTCCAACACCCTATTGAAAAAATGTGACTTAACACTTTGTTGTTATAATATGGAACCCCGAGAATGGCACCCTCACAAATGGTTCTTAAAAATTTGAGGAACATAAGACTCCTAACAGAACTAGATTGGGGCTGTAACCAACTTTAAGAACTCTTTTGGAATTCACTGAAGAACCTATGAGGGGTTCACATAGAGGACAACATTTAGAACCTCTTAGCACTTTTTTCGGCTTATGATATTTGGCGCAACGAAACGAAACCCAAACGAAACGAGTTTTAAAGGTGGGGAAGAGGGGTAGGGTAATTTTAGGAAATATTGGTAACACATGGGAAAGATGCAAATATGATTGCAAATAAATGTCATGGTGACTCAAAAAAAACTTAGAAGAAAGTATTTCAGGAAGAATCTACAGTTTATTTAATTCAAATTGTTAACAACGAAAAATCTGTTCGCAAAAATCACCTCTTAGTAGGACCTGATATTTTGGAAACAGATTTATAAGCACTAAAACATGGCTAAATAGCAAATCAACTGACTATAATGCACAATCATTTTTTAAATGAAAGTATTGATGAAGAAGAAAGGGGCATTGCACAAGTCAAAAACATCAAATATTCAGTGGAAATCTAACAAACAAACTGTTTTCGCAAATATCACCCTCCTTATATTTGAAATTGCAGGAATAGCTTAAAAGGAAGAATAAGTCTGTAGAATTCTCATATGTACCTTTTCCAACTGAACAAGTGACCAGAAAAGGAACAGCAGTGTTCCAAGATACAAACCTCCATTCAATTATGTGTTGTAGGTACGGGTCCGTACGGACATAATGACTCAAATTTTCTGATTTTGTCCTGATTAGGGTGCTTCTGGTCTTTATCATTTGCACAGTATGTTAGGATGCCTGTATGTTACATGACATAGAAAAAATTCTGAATTTTTTATGATGTTCAATTTTCTGTTTTAGCCCCCAAATCACTAATAGTGCCTTAACCAAAATGGTAGGCCGATATTTCTTAAAGGGGGATGACCCATTTAAGTTTATGAAATTTTTGCATATCCCCAAACCCCATATGTAAAGTTTCGCACCGATATTCAAACCCGTTTTGATGTGAGAGCTAAAAACATGAGTTTGTAATCCCCATAGAGTATTGTAAAAATTATTGGTCGACCAAAATGGGGCTATGGTCACATATAAAATCCAAACCAAACGTCATAGCCCTAAGATTTCACAGGGTAAATGAGAAAAAATATTAGCTCTATTATGATATCGAAATTTTGACCAACATTCCTGTAAAAACTGGGGTCCCTATGTGGGCGAGGCTATTAGCTATCGGACAAATGGCCCTCAATCCACCAAAAGTAGAATGTGTCTCAATTCATAAATATGTGGCAAAATCGCCAGAAACAAACTATGGATTGAAAATAGCTGTTGGACAGTTTCAGTTCTAAACCAGGTCCCAAAGAGTTGACAATATGGTGTTGGAATCATTTGAGAGATTATTGATGATGTAATATGACGTGAATAGGTGTAACATCATCAGGCAGCAACAAAATTAAGCTTCCAAATGGGTCACTACTGAATAATTAAATATTTGGCCCCTGTTTGCCCAAGTGCATGGTATTATGTTGAGTTTGCTCCCCATTGCCAAACATTTTCTCAATGATTGATTTTCTATGTTAGATACATTATTACGTCCTATTATCATGTTATAGCCAACAGGGGACAAGAGGGCGAGTGCCCTTAGAAAGATACGTATTCAACTGATGTCATTACAGTTTGTGAATGGGGACAAAGGTCACATGACGGTCAATGGTCATATAAGGTCAAATGTACATGAGGTTCACCCAACATGTGGATCAGCTACCACAATAGAACCTTGTATCCAAATATGTCATGAAAATGCACGCACATGTTTGTGGAAACAGCAGGTAATTATGTTTAGGTTTAAATTTGGTTAAAACATTGTGGGTCAAACATTTTACCACAGACAGATACACAGGCAGGACTACCAAAGCAATCACTTGTGGTGCTTGCTTGCAGCTAACACAGAAATTGAGGAAATTCAGGAAATTTTGATGAAAAGATCATGCAAAATCAGCCGTTTTTGGACCGTATTTATACCTCCGATCGGGTGAATTTTCCCCTGACCAGGCTTTGTGTCCATCAGAACAACAAAGCTGCCATATCACATGCCATTAGGTCCAGGGCTACAAGTGACCCGTGCAAAAAATAGAGGGCCCTAAATTAGGGCCAAAAAAAAACAAGGGGTATAGGGGAAATAGGGCTAAAACAAGAAAATGATAGGAAAATATAGAAATTGCTAATTGTATTTTTTTACTTGGAACGTGGGCACCTTTCATTGTATATCAGCAAACAATTTAATTACAGAAAGATAGGAGCCAACATTAGTGCCGTCTCTGGTGATACTTGACTAATTACATGATATTAAATTAATAATAATGAGATTAGAAAGCGCCTTTTTACTAAAGTAGGCAAGGCGCGATTAGAGAAAGAAGAAGGAAGAAAACAGCTCAAGGAAATTGTGTGATTTATTTATTTAAAATTCAAATTAATTTAAAAGCTGAAATGTGATCAAGGAACACAGATGTTGACAGGCAATTCGTTTCCACAAAAAAGGACCTGCAACTGACGGGCACGATCACCATGTTGTTTATGGAGCGATGCACTTGAATTTGATGGTTGAGCTGGAGCGAAGTGCTAAGTGGTTTTGTATACTGAAAATAAGAAGCAAGATACATAGGGGAATTCAGATGAAAAACTTTAAAAAATGAGGAGAAGTTGATTCAATCCTCCTGGGCACATAGGAAACCAATGAAGGGAAGGAAGTTAATGGAGAGGCATGAGCGCGCGAAGGTTGTCTCAAATCAGACGAGCGCACACCTGTTTTGAGACCTGAAGGCGATGAAGCTGTTTTTATCAATACAATACATGAGTGAATTACAATAATCTAATCTAGACAGTATGATGGCGGCGTATTTAAATGTTGTGGGTAATTTAAATGAGGAGGAAATGCTTTCTGCCTGGGCAACCTATCCCTATTTTGAATTTGTTTTGAGGATTCCGGGTTTCCTGAAGAGTTTAAAGGCCGACTCTGAGATTTCGATGAGGGCGACCAATTTCAAACAAATCATGTTTTTGAGATTTAAACTACTTAGTTCTCCAGGTAGACAAGGAATGTATATATTATTAATCTTCCTGGGATGGCCAGCGCACGATGTGTTGAAAAAAAAAAAAAAAAAAAAAAACCCATGTGCGCTTGCCGGATTCAAACCCGGACGACCTTCGTATACATGCACGACGCTCTAACCGACTGACTATCAAGCAGGGTTGGAGAAGAGCGATAGATAATCATTCTGTATAGGTGTTAGGGTTCGAAAGGTGTCCTTCGCTTTCTAGCGGATAGCATCAGAACTGTATATTTAACATTAATTACGATTATATTGGTTTGAGATTTAAACTACTTAGTTCTCCAGGTAGGACAAAGGATGTTATATAATTTATTAATCTTTCCCTGGAGATGGCCAGCGCACGATAGTGTTGAAAAAAAAAAACCCCAGTGCGCTTGGCCGGATTCGAAAGGCGAGCCTCGTATTACATGCACGACGCTCTAACCGACTGAGCATCAGCAGGGTTGGTAGAAGGGCGGTAGATATCATCATAGGTGTTAGTCCGAAAGGTGTCTTCGCTTTCCTAGCGGGGAGCATCAGAACTGTATAGTTTAACCTATACGATATATTGTTTGAGATTTAAATACTTAGTTCTCAAGGTAGACAAGGATTGATATATTATTAATCTTTCCCTGGAGATGGCCAGCGACACGATAGGTTGAAAAAAAAACACCATGTGCGCCTGGGGCAGGATGCAACCGGCGACCTGCGTATTACATGCACGACGACCTAAACCGACCATGCTGAAGCTATCAAGCAGGGTTGGTAGGAAAGCGATAGATATCATCTATAGGTGTTTTCGGTTCGAAAAGGTGTCCTTCGCTTTCTAGCGGAGAGCATCAGCGAACTGTATATTAACATATACGATTATATTTGTTTGAAGATTTACCACACTACTTGTCTCCAGTAGACAAGGATGACTATATTTAATTATCTTGCCTGGAGATGGCCATGGCACACAAGTCGCCGGTTCGAATATCCGGACAAAGCCGCACATGGGGTTTTTTCCAACACTAACTTTGGAATTAAGCATTTTGGTGACTATCTTTAGTTTGAATTATTTTTAGGTGGACTATTTCTAATTACTACACAACAAAAATATCTTGAAAATTCTATCAGTCAGCCTTTAATTATTTAAGTCTGACCGTCTATAAGTCAAGTCGTTGAAGTTTGAAACTATTTTGGACCTAGACCAAGATCCATAGGTCAAAGAGGTGGGTGTTTTGTGAAAAAATGCCAATAGTGTTCTTAAAGTTCTGAAATTTTCCTTTTGGGGATACATTGTAAAAACCTCAAACTTCATAGTGGAAAATTGTGCATGTGCTTTCCTGCTATCATCTGAAACCCAATAGTTGTGCATTTTTAGAAGTGGTAATAACCTCTACTATTTCCTCTTATCTTATCTAAACTTTTTATTGTAAACAACATGCTAATATCAGCATTTGAATTAATTGTGCATACCACCAATGGTATCATACCAAGGAAGTGCATTTGAAAGTTTTTCTCCAAAATATGGTCAAAAAGGTCCACATGAGTCAATTTACCACAATCGGTGTACACCCAAGTCCTAGCCAATGGTTCGTTTGAGCAAGTTGGGTTAACAAATTATAGATTTAACAAAAGGTCTGTCCAGGGTAAAGTAGGGGTTCATTAAGGTGGAATTAACCCTTGGGAGGGCTAAAAAAGTAATATTGACAAATTAAAATTGAGGGAAAAAAATTACCTGTCTATTGCTTTTGTTGAATCTCGGAGCTTCCGTTCAAAAGTATGTCGAAAATGGAAACTTCGCCAAATGGAATTTCCTATGATTTTCTTATGTATTTATTGTTTCTCAAGCTGCGATATTTAATTGTTTCCACTTAAAAAATTTCATATCTCAAAAAGTAAATGAGCTTAATCACTTTAATTTCCACAATATCTGTGAAAATTCACGCACTGATTTTCGGTAATTGAAAATAAAGTAAATGAACACTTCTAAAATATAATTTCAACTTATAAAACAGTGTTTCTAGACTAAATCGCCGATATCCAAGTGAATTTTAACAATATGTCTGCGGTATCAAGGATTTTTTTCAAAAACGATTTATCTTAGAGAGATGGGATAAAAAGTTTAAATTAAGCATACCATTGGATATGCATTGAACCAGAATATTTCTTTAGCCCCAGGGGAACTTGATTTATAGGGGGGTCATTGGTCAAGAAAGGAAAAAAATAATTATTTTTGCCAACTGTGTACCAAAGCTCCCCCCTAAATCAAGTTCCAAGGGGCTAGTGGAAATATTCTAGTTCAATGCATAGTTCAATTGATACCCCATATCTCTAGATAAACGTTTTTTGTAGAAATCTGACACCACAATGTGCCATATTGTTAAAATACACTTTGGAGATATCGGCGATTTCGTCTAGAAACACTGTTTTTTAAGTTTTAGTATATTTTAGAAAGGCCTCTGATACATTAATTATCAATAGAAAGTTAGTGCTTGGAATTTGCAAAGATAAATGTGGAAATTAGAGATTAAACGCTCTTACTTCCTTTTGAGGTATGAATTTTTTTTAAAGTGGTAAAAATAAATATCGCAGCTTGGAAAACAATTAAAATACATAAGAATGTATCATTGGAAATTTCAATTTGCGAAGTTCCATTTTCGCCCAAAATTTGAACGGAAACTCCGTTGATGTCACACAAAATGGCAATAGGAAAGGATTTTTTTCCCCCTCAATTGTTAAGTGTAATATTAATTTTTGCCTCCCAATGGGTTATTCCACCTTAAAGGTCAATCTGTGTGCACTCTGTGAAATTTGGGCCAGTGGTTCTTGAGATGTGATTGAAGCTAGTACCTTATTTGCTAAGGAAATTGCATTTGACATTATATTTACCAAATGGGTTCAGATCTCACATTATGGCTCATTAGAGGTCAATCTGTGTACAGCTCGTATGAGTTTTGGCCCGTTTTATTTTTTTTATTAGCAATTGTTGGGTGAATGGGGCCCATAGCCCCTTACTGCACCAAAAAAGGCATTTAAAAGTTTTACCCAAAAAAATTAGGTCAAGGTCACATACGGGTCTTTAGGGAACTTTCACATGTGTTTTCCGCATTCTCTGGCCCTTCAGCTAAGTACCTGAGAACCCTTTTAGCTAATATGGGTTTCTTTTTTGCAAGAGTGTCATTTCCCTCAAAACTGGCCTCAAAAAATCTTTAGAAAGCCAAGAATCCTTCTGTGGGCTTGTGCCTGACCAAAAACAATTCTTGGAACAAAAAAGTGATATCTATTTTAAGACAAATCTTCATAATTGTGTCCTTTTGTTTTTTTGTTATCACATGACCTTACAATTGGTAAGGGTTTCAAGTCCCCAGCTGAACACCCTCATAGTGAGAGCGGTTTGGACTGCAAAACTGTTGACAACCCCTCCCTCGGTACAAACAAAAGCAAACTTCTCCGCAGATAGTAATAAATTAATTTAAAAAAATGATGGTTGTGGTCACCAAATTGTTGGCAGGGGTGTTTTTTTTGGGTAAAAAAATCCTTTTTGGGTGCTAAAAACTTTAAGACTATCAGATTTATTAATTTTCTTAGCAAAACAAATTTTAATCATCATGCAATACTATCAATCTCTGACAATTTTGATATTATAGATATCTGTTTTTATTCAATATCTAAAGGGTATAGAATTTTGGTAGCCCCAAAAGCACCTTTTTTCCTAAAAAAGCATCCTTTTTATCACATGCACCACACGAGTATTACCCGAAGCCTTTATGCAATGTATAAAGCCTATATCAATAACAAAGGATACTATAAAAATAATATGTACTATTTTTACCTTAAAAAATATAAAAAATAAATAATTGCCGCTTAACTTTCAGCCCAAATTTCATTTTTCGGATAGAAATCACCCTGCCACCAATATTTCAACCCAACCATCATTTTTTCAATCTTATATATTTATCCTTCAATAAAGGGGGGTTGGTGTTGTGTGTATTTTGTTGTACGGTTGGGGAGGTAACTCGAAAACTCGAGGACTTTTCAAGGTCTCGCCGCGTCCGCTCAAGCAAACCAAATCTAAGTAGCCCCCTCCCATGGAGAAACAGTCCCAAATTGGCCTATTCGATTACCACCTCTGACTTCGGTTTTGTCATCTATTTGAAAGAATAATTAAAGCAGTGGACTATGATTTCTGACAAAAGATATTTTCAGTTTTTTTACTCCTAAACAGAAGATTATGCCTCAAACACAGATCATAAAAATCCAGAAAGTCCTAAAGTGACAAACTTGAAAGTTGACTCTTTACCTATACAAATTTTACCTTACTAATTTAAGATTGGAGAATTTTTAGTGCTTGTTTTAAGAGCTACTTGGTAATGACCATTTAGACTCTGAAAGGCAATAATTTTGATCAATTTCTGTGAAACATGTCAAACCAATCAATCTTTAATTTCCTGTGAAAAAAATATATGGAAATATAGGATTTTGGAAGTTTTTAGGGATTATAGGGAGAGGGTAAAAAATAAGGTAAATATAGAATTATAGGGCCGCTTGTAGCCCTGTATGTCATCTCTTCTGTCTTCCTTCTAAGGGGATGACCCGATTTTAAGTCTATAGATTTTTCACTTGATAGAAGGGTCTTCACCCCAAGACCCCCTCTATAAAGTTTCGCGCTAATGTTTCAACCCGTTTTGATGTAAAGAATAAAAAACGTGATTTGTCATCCCCATAGAGTACTCTGTAAAATTGGTCTGTACTTGGACGACCAAAATGGGGGCAATTTTTCGCTCTAACTCCAACCATGCATCCTTTAGACCTAAGATTTCACAGGATTAGTTGAAAACATAGTAGCTCTCTCTGATACCAAAATTTTGACCACTTCTAGTAGTCAAATCTGGGTCCCATGGGGATAAGTTTTATTAGCAATTGGCCCATGGCCCCTTTTTAATGTGTATCTTTTTGTTAGGTGATAGATGTGTGTGTTCCATATTGCACTGGCTATTTGGTTATGTATCTCTCTAGCTATTGTTTCCTTTTTTATCTCATTATTGAAAATGATAATGTCTAGCATAGACATACTATTGGACCAAATTTATTTCCTAGCTATGGTTCTTCATACTCTCATTACTGCCACCAATGATGCTAGTACAAATCATTAGCAAGGAAGTGCTCCCATACTGCACCAACTATTTTGTTACTATTCCCTAGCTATGAGTTCTTTCATAATCTCATTCGACCGCCAATGATGGATAGTACACGGCCATTAGCAAATGCCTTGGGGCATTGGGTACCCCACATTAGCCCCATCCTCCGTTAAGTTGCAGGCATTCCGTGGCTACTCTGTTGCAAAGATCATTACACCTGTAGAAGAGAAATGGAAGGAGAAGAGAGATAGAAAAAACAAAGTTAGTTGTGTGAAACCACATTCATTTTGCATTGCAGCAGTTTGCCCTACAGTAAGGGGTCAAAGGTCAAACTGGGTGAACTGATGCATCCTCAAACAGGGGGGGGGGGGGGGGGGGGGGGGGGGGGGGGGGGGGGGGGGGGGGGGGGGGGCGGGGGGGGGGGGACTGCCTGCACACAACAAAACTGCTAGGCTCCAGGTGGAGGGGTCCCACTCATGCAGTCTGTAGCATGATAGCAGTAAAACTCTTCTGAATTTGATCACCCACACCAACGCCAACCATCTGGGATGCCATAAACAGTCCCAGACAGGTCATTATTGATTAAAAGTGCAAACATGATGGTATAGGTCATTGTATCATTGCACACAGTTTCAAGTGATGCTATTTTGACATATAAACTTGGTCCGGCAGAGAGGTCAACTGACTATATTCATGATTGCTAGCAGAGATTCACATGCCAAGTCGTATGTTATAATTTGGCATGTTTAAAGTTTGAAATAAAATTTGGGTTCTTTAACATATCCACAGAAGCTGTCACTCATCATCAAACCTCAACAGTGTGGTTATTTGTAATATCATTGAGCATGTTTTGCAATTTTGCCTTTTTGACCTTTAACCCTTAACAATTACGTTGCACAGGCATCTGTGCACCATTGCCTTGAATAATTACAAGAGACACGTGAGAATATAGTTTTTGAAACAATTTGTACCATTTCAGCATATTTCACATTTGACCTTTTCTGACCTTTTGACCCAAAAGTCAGACATCCTTGGGGTCAAGAGTGGTGTGAGTTTAGAGCCCTCTCCCAATAACTATACTTTAATACCAATATATGGGCATTGTTAGCTTTCATTCTAGCTGTAATGTAATCCATTTAAGAATTATATATTGCCTAGTAGGTTCTTCTTTTTGTTTTGAAAAGAAGTATATGAATGAAACATATAAAATAATTCCAGCATTCTAGTAAGTAGTAGTTTAAAACCAACTTGTAAAATCGGTTTTGTCCCCAGCAAACAGGGGTGGCCGGACTCACCTCACATTCGTAGCAATCGCCCTACCTCCCTCCTTCCACTTCACCGATTCAATGCATCCCCCATCCTTAACCCAACCCTCTACTTCTCCTCTTGCTTCCTCCATGTCCCCTTTGTTCGGCCCCTCTTCCTCAACCACCCACCTCGAACTCAAAAGCCCTTTTTTACAACATGCGCCTCGCCTTCCGCAGCACGTGCCATACCATCTTACACCATTCGCCTTCGCCAGTCGGTCAGGCCGCCTCTTCCAACCCAACATCTGGCATCAAATCCTCATCTTCTTCCTATCCATCAGCTTCACACCACACAATGCTCCGTTCATCCATTTGCTCTGCTCTCCTTCTCAAATCCCCATCTCATTTTCACTCAGCCACCATGTCTCACTTCCAAACAGCATCACTGATCTCGCGCAACTCTTGTACACCATCCCTTTTATCTTCAAAGGAAATCGGATATGCTAATGTAATTCACAACACAATTCTCCATGATCTGAATTTTATATTTTAAAGGGCACTATCAGTGATTTGCTCAATCAGAAAATCCAAAAAATCATCAAAAATCTCATATTGCCATGTCTGTGACAAGTTCAGTGTCCTAACATACATGTACCCGCAAGTGATAAGACCGAAAAGCAACGTAATAAGGCCAAAACATTTGATAGGATACTGTCCTATGACACTTACTACAACACGTAATTGAAGGAGATTCGTATCTATGAACACGTGCTGTTTTCTCATTTTATGTCAATTTTTCAAGTTGGAAAAGATAATTTATGAGATTGTATCAGAATTAATCTTTCCTTTTAAGCTATTCTGCAATTTCAAATATTTTTACTCTTCGGGTGGATCACTGATAGTTCTTTTTAATCTTGACAGGGGTGGTCCAACTTGGCGGCCCGCGGCCCATTTGCGGCCTGCAAGAGCTCCTAAGACATGCGCCCGCGAGGTACTTTTCCAGAAAAATTTAAAATGCATAAATTCTTAAATAATAGATTTTTTTAAATAGTATTTTACTTCATGAAATTTCCTGAATCTAAAAACCAAAACTTTTTCAACATGGTTGGTAAAATTAGTCAATTCATCAACTGAAGTCCAACATTTTTAACAATTGTTGTAAAATTATCCGATTTCATCAATCTGAAACCAAACTTCTTAAAAATTGTTGAAAAATTAGTCAATTTGCTCAAATTGAAGGCCAACATTTTTCCCCCCAAAAAAATTTGCTAAAAAGGCCAACAAAAAGGGAAAATTTGTGTTTAAACTTGACCCAAAATCTGCACCCTGGTAGTGCTATGGGCCCCTTTTAGAAAATATGCTATATATATGGTTCGTACTTCAGACTTTTGTAGGCACGTCCATAAACCCAAAAAACTTGAAGCCCGATACTTGTTTGCGCCCGCTAGTAGTTGTGGATTCAAACCAATGCGAACCCAACCCCATGGCGTAAAAGGTTGGACACCCTGAATGTGAGCTGACTAAATTTGGTACTGATAAAAGTACAGTTGTGACCCACGTTGTGTCCAGAAGTATCACACACAAAAAGGTATCACAAATTGTCAACTGTTGTAACATTGGACAACGCGATGCTCACATTTAGAAAAGCATTCCCTCCATCTTCCTCAGCCGATGTAGCAGGCATAATAAAAATAATAATGACTCAGTCCATTAATTATGGAGGCCCCACGCCGAAAAAAGATTTATTTGGGGGTGTGGAAACTTCCCCTAAAATGTCCTTTATCATGAAGTTTGACATTTTAACACCAAAAGTGGACTTATGGTCAACAAATTCTTAAATTTGGACCTTTTTATTTTAAAAATCAGCAAAAAAGTGGACCTTTTGCCACATTTGTGGAATGCAGAACTCCACCTTCGCTGATCATTATGCAAACTAGCTAATGCAGGGGGCATCCCCCAGGCCATTTTTATGGGGGTGTGTTGAGTCTGTGTTGTGCCAACCAAACTGTCCATTTGCTAACACAATTCTCAAAATGTCTGGCGTGCTGTGCTCCCGATAAAAACATTAGTTACCTGGCAAGTGCAGCAAGCTGGACAATTTTCGAAATTGTGTCGGCAAATTGTAGAGCTTTCCAGCAAAAACCATTTTTTTACCGTGGTTCAAAATCTGAGGGCAGGGGACCCAATTCATTACAAATACAGTTTTATTGCGCATGAAATGAAAAACAAATACCGACGGCAAAGGAAGTTTGTTTTGCAAAACTTTATTGCATGCAGGTCGCGTTGGGCGCCTCTCGTGACGCTGATCCACTTCACGATTTGGCCATTGTTAAGCCTTTTGGCGCATTTTCATACTGCCTTTTTTCATTTCGCTGTCAGTTGCACCATCGCGAGGGTCGGCAGAAATTTTTAACCCTCCCTCCACTTGCCACGTAAGGCATGGGTTTGTTCTGTTTTTTTGTCTTTATTCTGTTTTCAGATGCAAAAGAACTGATGGAATGAGGAAATGATTACTTAGTTAAAAGTGGGTGTTTGTTTGACAAGGTGGGGGAGGTTTAAACATTGTAAGGTTAGCCTTTCCCGATTGCTCTGTAGGTTGGAACCAGGAGCTGTGTTTGTATATTGATGTTTTCAGATAGGCGGTTTTGGCTATTTTCTACAATTTAAAACATTTTATTTACTTCATATAGAATAATGTTAATTAGGATTCCCTATTGAACATGTATGACAATAATTATCACGTTTTCCTATTTCCTCAGGTAATATAGTCTCCTGCTAGAGGATATGGCATCGGTAGTTACCGGGAGCCTTCTGTACTGAAATATAGAAAAAACACAAGGGATTCAGCCATCATTTATTTATCTTTGGTATCCATTATTGTTTTATTTCATTTGTTTAGCTCTACCGGCAATTGCTTGTGGAGTTCACTTAGGGTATTTGCAATATGGGTTATGGGGATTGATATATTTTTGGATTAAGTCCGCGGCAAAATTCCTACTCCACCTGTATGGGAGTGTCCCCTGTATGTGGAATTCCACCTTGTATGTGGATATATATGGGCAACTTGCCTAAGGTACTTCACCAGGGAATTCGCTGTAGGTAGTACTGCAGGCAACAATTCATTTTTAAAGCTGTTTGTCCTGAACTAAGTATGCGCTGAATCCCTTGTCTCTTGAACCTGAAATTGAATAAATCATGTGATCCTTCGTGGATGCTGACAGATAGCGCAAATTGGTCGTCTTTGTCCTTTCTTGTCGGAGGTAATGTCATTATACTGTTGTAGAGAGGCCACTTCTGGATATTGGGTTGCCGTTCAACCAAAAATTCCAGAGCTTCTAATAATGTTAAAGTATTCAATATATTCCACTTTAAATTTGTCACGGCTTGGCATTCTTTAAATTGACGTGGCCAGAGTTATTTTGGGTTTGAGGTGAAATCTGCCACTTTTCATGATTTTTTTAATTTTTTACCAAAAATGTTCAAATATAAAAAAAGGCATAACTTGAAAGTAAATATAGTACAACCTTCATATTTGCTGTAAAGAAATACTTATTATATAAAGATTTGAGATTGGTGAGTATAATAGTAAAGAGGCATAATGGGTGATTTTGGGGAGAAATGTTAATTTTAGTGATTTTGCCAATTTTTACCAAGAAAAAAACTAATTGTTACAATAGCATTATTAGCCATGGGAAGTAGTATCAGTAACAAAATTAAGTTATTTCATCAAATATCCACACCTACATCATTTCAATTTATACCACCAAGTCAACATTTGCTGACAGAATTCTGAAATGGGGAGGGGGTCCGTACCCCCACACCCCCCCTCTCGGGATGGCCCTGATCTGACGCGTAAGTTATCAGACAGATATCTGGATGCAAAAACAACACAGGCACCAGAAGGCACCACCATTACACCCTACCAAGTTTAAAATCATGGGTATATTTAATTGTTGTGGTGTACAGGGATTAAAACATGTTTTTGTTGGTTATGCAAATGCAAGCCTCAAACAATTAATATTCATAAAATGAGATATCTTGCTTTAAAACTTGCTACAGTAACAAGAAGTAGAAGTAAGCATGGTCAACCATCTACCAAGTTTAAGGGACATGAGGGACCATTTCCAGAAAGAAGCGCTCCCCAATTTTTCTCAAACCAAGGTTTTATGCCATATTTGGGAATTGCCTTAGAATAATTCGATCACACATGATGTGAATAAGCGGCAGACAGTCTTATGTAATAAGATGATTATGTAATTCTGTCTACACGACAGAAATTAAAGAATGGTTTCTATATGGACGTTCGATAGTAGACAAGTGGCAAACAAGGTTGTTCAATAAATTGAAACGTTTCGGTGGTCTACGCGATCCAGTGCAAGTTGAGAGATTAGAAGTGACAGGAGATGAGTTTTTAGGATACAATTTCTCTCAAATTGCACTGGATCGGTGTTAGACCACCTACCAAGATATGTTCTGAAGGTTTATTGGTTCAACCTCAAGTACAAGAGAAACAGCAAAACGTTTGTCTGTTTTGAATTAGGCCAGCTATCAAAATGGTCCCCATAGAACACCGTTGCTTTGACTTGCTGTCGTGCCTGACAGAAAGTACTAAATCATTCATATTATTACATAAAAGAGGCGTATTTGCTATTCCTCGATGTCATCAATGACATGGAAAAAGCATTCCAAATATTGCAAATCTTCGAAAAAAAATGAGGGCGTGTCTTTCTGGAAATCTTCTCATGTCTCTTTAAGTTCATGGGTGGGTTTATTTAGTCACTACAGTCGTGGGTGGAATGGTCAACAGTCACAGACAGGGAAAAACACAATACAGCGATGAATCTGTCATAAATATAAAGTAACTGGTATGAAGGGGACAAAAATAAAGAACACACACAACTGAATATAAAAAATAAAGGGTTGGCCACAACTGTTATTATAGAAACCACAAAATCCAGTTACCACAAAGAAGGGGAAACCACAGCTGTGTGAAGGGTGCTCCTTATGATGATAAAACCAGAATAAAACAAACAAATATCAATTATTGATCAACATAACTACACCTGTTGTAAAATTTCATGAAAATTCATGCGGCCAAATATGTTTCTTAAAAATCTGGTTTTGACATTTTCTATGGAGAAAGAGGCAAAGGGCAATATAGGGAGCTATAACATACAAATTGTAACTTTGAAGGGCCTCTATGGCAAGATCCCTGCAATGGTTTGTCTGTTTGCACAGATGGATATTCTTCTTGCATGTCCTTACTATATCAAGTTGTCAAACTGGTGTGCCACATGCTTGAATTGATCTGAAAGACAATTTTCATGGGTCAAACAGCGTGTAGAAATGGAGGGAGAATGAATAAAAATGAATAATTAGCAATGCAATTAACACAATCTGGAATTGACAAGAAATGTTGAAACAATTAACATATTAGCCAACATGAGCCATTTTGTAGGGACAAAGGAAATGTGCATAGCACTAGATAAATTTTGAAGCATAAGCCAGGGATGGAACCAAAATCATTCTGGCTCAGGTCAAAGTTAGCAAATTTACAATTTAAATATGCATCACAGAAAGAAGTCAGATTATTTTGAATCTTAAAAATACACAGTTAATAAAACTTTGCAGGACAATAAAAAGATTTTCCTGTGCTTTACCGTGAAGGGTTTCGAATTCAAAGTGTGTCAGAAAAAGGAGTGTCCAATGGTAGGTGACGGAAATACCACAAAAAAAACCTCAACATTAAAGTGACAGACAGTTCAGCGTGAATAGCCATATCCGTTGTGGGACCAACAGGCAACCAAACTTAACCCTATCCGAATCAACCCCTAACCATTATTAAGGTGGCTATCAGTCCGGATTCTTGGAGATTTGGCTCCGAAATTCATGCTCCAGGAGCATATATTTTCAAACTCGTTCATAGGGGCGCTATTCATTATTATGTGCGCTTTTATTCCGTTAATGTTATATTAAGTATTACAAAAGAACGACTTCTGCCGGCTCGGATGGTGGCGTGTGTCTGTGGGGCTCGTCTTGTTATCTAAAAGGTGTGGGTTCGCATCCCCACTCCAGGAACAACTAAATTTAGTTTTTGATTTTATTCGTATTTTAGGTTGGAGATTGGAATCATAAAATCAGAGTTGTGGTATGAAGTAGAAAAATATGAATAGCTGCCTTATGAGATAATAAGACTGGTCTGGTCCTGGATCATGATTTTCAGGCAAGAATCTCCGACGTGCATTCAGTCCGCCAAGTATAATCTGTATGGTGTACGTATACTCTTTTTCGTTTGTCATTACCAAATAGGCAAGAACCACCCAATCATCAGCCTCGACCCCACCTTAAGCTTTCCCACCGAACCAAAACCCAAGATTTTGGTAGCATGGAAACGCCTGTTTCTCATCTCACCTGCCAAAATATTTTGAATGACCTTTTCTGTTCTATATGATACAGGTGTTATGAAAATATGGTTTGCTTACTAAAACTGGGAAAAGTTTGTACAGTACTCTATGGCTATTGGAACACACACCCAATGTCGATCTATTAAAATGGTATGTCGGATTAAAATAAAAATTGTGGGAATTTAAAAGATTGGTTGATGTGGTCCTTCTACAAAACAGATAAGCAAATATTATGTCAGTAATGTTGTAATCAGATACGGCACCTTTAATTCTAATCCTTTGGAAGCTATTTAGCCTTGTATTTGTAGCAGCCAGTTCTAGTACTACTTTGTAAATCATTCACTTTTGAAGTTTGTAATTAATTACAATCAGATAATAAGACCGACTTTCCCTTTGGAGAGAGAAGAAAAGAGCAGCGTTTGCATGTTTGTCTTAATTTGGTACATGTGTATTACAGTATTGGCATTGACAACAGTTGAGGAGTCCATTTCCTCATGCATTCAGCTGAAATAAGTTGTCAACAAAAATACGCCCGACACAATGCTGGAATTTTAACTATGCAGCTTGTGTTGTATGTTGAAAGTTACAAACTGCTGGGCTTAATTGCAATTAAACGTGGTAAATGAATTTAACTGGGTTTAAATCTACGGTGTAGATTGATTGGGTTAGCTATCAAGATGTTGGTAAGAAAGCGGCTTAAAGGGGCATTTTGTGATCAAAGCCTCATACCTCATGACTTACCCAAACCTTTTCTATCATTCTGAACATTAGCTTAAGCAGGTGAGATTTGGGGAGGGGGGGGCAGCACACCTGGCGTGCCACCCTCTCAAATTTTGCAAAGAACAGGGCACCGGTCCGACCACTAATTTGTACATTCCACTGGTGTATTTTGTAGTGTACCAGTTAACCCCATACTGACTTACCTGAAGTTTACTTAAGTGACCCAAAAGCCTGCGTTCCGGACTACGCCATCGGTGTTCAAACATGAAAATCTGCAGGAGAGGAGTCCCATGTCAAGCGAGAATTAACGTCAAGAGGGAGTTGAATCATCAGATAGAAAAAACACCCATGGTTCTCTTACCAAGCAAAGCATGCTGGTAGTCTTACATCTTCAAAGAATAGTTCTGCAGTCTCCTATCAAATAACAAGACAAAGAAGTACTGAAATGTCATAAGTTCTCAAAGCAAATCCAGGAAATATTCTTGATACTTGAACTAGAAAATATTTCAACTCATATCAGGAGTCTGTCGCTCTTGGTGTGATGAGTGGTTGGTGTGTCTAGACTTCGCATCCCTTGGTGAACATCAGTGTGATGAAATAGTGTGAATGTAAGAATTTACACTAGTCTTGATGCGGACGATAACAACAGAATAAACAGCAGCAGATAATTCAGTGTTACTATCCGCTAATAGCGATAATATGCATACATGTGCGGATCTTACATTTAGGCCAGTTCTTCAGTGATGTTGGATTGATGTCCAAAATGATGGTTTGGTTGCTGTTTTATTAATGGTTGTAAATGTAGACAGTTTATATGGCCCCCCATTTTGTCTTTGTGGTGTTGGGCCTTTGCGTATCCAGCATTGCCTCTTTAAGCAGCGACGTGTTTTGTAGCTTCTTCATCAATAACTTACTAGAAAAATATTTCTATTAAAGGCGAACTCAGCGATTTCCCGAGGAGGGGCCTTCAATTCCAAAAAAAATCGGGTTTTTTGCCTGTATTGTACATAATGCTGTCCATATACTAATCACTGTTGAATGCTAAGCTTTAAATCGAATTCCTGCATATAGAAAAATCACAACTTGGTTATAAACAATTCCGGCTCCGGGAAATTTTGGTTATACAACAGTATCCGTGGTATGGAGGTAATACTACACATAAAATGTTTGACTGCCATTTTCAAAACGAAAAATCCGATTCATCTCAAATTTCGGAATTGTGCACTTTTAGGTTACTATTCTTTAGTCTAGGTGACTCTTCTTCATTATTACACAAAAAAAAAATGATATTTCGAAAGCTCTGAGTCAGAATTTAAGATGCCAAGAATATTCTGGATTTGCTTTGAGACTGGAACATTTCAAGTTATTGTTGAACATCCTGGAATTTGTTCGAGTGAAGACAAAGATATTCTTAGTTAGGGGCCCCGCTTGTCCACAAAATGCAGGCAAATATGTAGAGCTGGTGCTATATTCTGTGAAGGCTGAAAAAACATGGCACCAGACACAAATATTTTATGTATTTATAGGCACAGAGCAGATTTGTTGCCAAATTCTGGGCAATCTGCATCGATGATAATCTCCGAAATTTGGCACAGAGTTAGGGCAACATCAAAGAGGATGATTGTACGTGTTTAACAAAGTAGGGGGAAAACAAGATCAAGCCCCATTTGAATGCAATGGAACCTTGACTTCATTCCCCCCCCAGCGAAAGCTAAGAATTAAGAGGAGTCAAAACTATCCTTATGTTAATCCTTACACACTCCAACTATAATTTGCACCATTGTATCCAAATCGGAGCAGCTTTAAATGCGACCACGTACACTGAAATTGACCCTTATTATTGTTTTTGGCTGTTTAGGCCTATATAATTCTGAAACTTTAGGGCTGTACATTTACAAGCAGACTTTTTCGGAATCCTTATGTTAGACACATAACATGTGTACTTTCAACATGGATCAGATCACAATTAAAAAATGACCCACTGTACAATCTTGTCTTGACCCCTCTCTTAAGGCCCATTTGCGCACTAAGATATGTAGGGGTTCCTGTCAGGCTGTCAACATAATTCAATCACTCAACCTTTGTAATGATATGTGTTACAAATGTCGTTGCTCCCGGGCTGGGCTATAGGGTCAATCCCACCGGAGTTCAATCCCGGGGTTCAATCCCAGTTGGTCCAATTCCCACTCTGTTTAGTCCCACTTGCTCTAATCCCATTTGGTTCAATGCCATTCCATCCAATTCCATTTGCCCACTCATCAATTCCATGTTTTTCCTAATTCACATTTACTCTGTTCCCACTTTGGACAAAGGGGTTGTACAAAAATTGACAATTTTTTTTTATAAAGCATAATAATTATATAGAAGAGGCTTGGCTTGGACATTTCATGGTGAATAAAATGAAATATTAGACAAAATCAGGGGAAACCCAAGAGGGGCACAACATTGATTGCAACATGTTCTTACGACCATTTTCAGGCCAATCTTTTCAGGCGTTTGCCGTTAGTTAACCCCTTTCATATCAGCATCTACCAGGAATATAAACTGATTGCCTTTTGTACTTGATATGGTTACAAATGTCTGCTTGCTCACCGGGCTATAGGTTCAATCCCAATGAGTTCAAGCCGGGGTTCAATCCCAGTTGGTCCAACCCATCTATCTGTGTTTAGTCACCACTGCTCTAATCCCATTGGCATCCATTCCATCCAATTCATTTGGCCCACTTCATAAAATCCATTTTTTTGCTAATTCACAGTTACTCTGTTACACTTTGGCCAAAGGGGATTGACAAATGACAAAAAAATTTTTTTATAAAAGCATAATTAGATAGTTAACAGGGCTTGGCTGACATCATGTGAATAAAATTAAAATTAGACAAAATCAGTGGAAACCAAGAGGGGCAAACCCATTGGGATTGCAAAAAACATGTTCTTACCGACATTTTCAGTCCAATCTTTTCCAATGGTTTGCCTTTAGTAAACCCTTCATATCAGATCTAACCAGGATAAACTGATGGCCTGTGGCTTCTGTTTTGGCTTCCACGTCGGTGACAGCAACTAATACAGCGACATTCACAAAGGTAACAGATGGAAGATTGACAGTCTACGAGAAGCAGATGAGGTGAGATGAATATAAAAACATAAGGCAGTCACATGTTGACAGCACATAGGATTATTTTCGATTAGATGTGTGCAAAACTCTGGTGTGTGTGTCTGTCATATTGTTCGTCCATCTGTTGTGCCTGAGGTAAACTGTGTTTATCTCTATGTTTTGCTTGTTACCTCATGACTTGTGTGTCTTCTAATTTAAAAAAGGAAAAGTCACCAAAGTATACATTGTTAACTGTGGTCTTTCCAATTGTTGCCTAACTGAGGTTATACCCTTTTGTTTGGACTCCATTTCTATGTTTGTTTTATTCCGTATGCCTGGTGTTAATTTTGCTAATTATGTCTTATTTTAACGAAAAAAAAGTTCACACAAAGATTCAGTTGTAACTTGTTTATCTGTCTGTGTATGGAAAAAATAGTCGACGTAGATCAGCACAGAAGGAATTATTCTTTAATGCTGCCCTCAGGTTGAAAAAAATTTTTTATTTATGACACTTACAATTTCACAGCAGGTCCTTAAACCTATATAAAACTGAAAAACCCATTTTGGCCACAAAACATGAAGTAGGAGACAATGCCTTCTGAGCTACTAAACGGCATCTTCAACATGTTCAATAGTTCCATATTACAGCGGTCCGGTAATATTTCCCATCGATAGTCTTGTGTCACAGACTGCAAAATATATTATCTAAATTGTACTGCGACGAGAGAATAACGTTATAAGTCCGTCATAGACGACATGTGTAAAATGAAAATAAATCTCAAAATTATCCAGAAAACGAAGGGGTTGTGGATGTTGCATCAGAGGGTCACGTAGAGGTTTGTTGTTTGATATATGGTATCGTAATGGGTCTGAACTTATAGAACATAGCGAGAAAATTGAATTTTTGTCGTAACTGGTACTCGGTGCCGCAGACACAGAAAAGCTAACACGCCAATCTCTACAGGCGCATCCATTTTTCCCACAATGCCTTTTGATATTTTCCGTCTTGAGGAATTCAAACATGGTGTCATTACGACAACTTTTTTTTCAATTTTCAGAAAACAGGATTATGTACTACCGGACCGTCCGTAGTTTCCATAAGACTAGTCCATCAAATGTTCAAGAAGTTCCATAGGAATCTTGTATCAGGTGTCAATTAGTTCCCAGGGCCTCATCCAATAAAAATGTAAATGCAAGTATTTATATAACCACTGAACAATAAGTCTCAAGTGATTTACATTTATCCGCTTTCAATGGGATTAAATATGAAATTGGCAACCAATTATAAAAGTGCACAGTATGACTACCTAACAGCCATCGGCACGGAAGCATATTGCTTTGGGAAGTACAGGTCTTGGGGGGGAGCCTACTATTTACATTCGGGGGCGCACATTCGTACGACCTTATTTATTATTAGCGGTTAAGCGACTCAGATACGTATAAGCCATTATGCCATTTTGAAATCGAGAAATTAAAAGAGGCCTAGATCAGGAAGATTTTTTTTTAAAAAGGTAAGGGGGTGGGGGATGAAGGTGTTACCCTTCTGCCACAATAGCCCGGAACACCTTGCAATGTTATTTTCAAAGGACGTTTTCTGGAAATTGAACTTAGCAAATTGGGGTTCACATTATAATGAATTAAAGTTATATATAAAATCACGGGTCTCTAAAAAGTATAAATTGAGTAAAGAGACACTGGCACAATTTGAAAAATAGTGCGCCCTCCAGAATTTCAAAATCAATATTTTTGCTGGTGTAAGGCTTTTATATACAAAAGCCCTACCCGAAATGATTAAGACCAAATCAGCTTCCATTTTAAAAAAAGAGAGCAAGCGGCACAAAACGTATTTTTTGTTTTTTTTGGAGCGGAGGGACAGGGTAAACGTTTTCTTTTTAAACAGAATGATTTTATAATTAAGTTAACGTCGCCGGCGACGTTAATTCGGCAGACGACGGAATTGGCGTTTAACATAAGAACCGCATGCCGTAGCAATGTTTCCCACGCTATGCAACTCTTTGTCGGTCTATACCTTTGTGGGTTTTAAATATCAGTGAGTACGAGTCAAAAATATTCATGTAATATACACATTGGTTTGAATTAAGTTATGGAAAACTTAAAAGTTGGCCTACAAATTACCTGGATGTCTTTATCCGCTTATTAACGTCCCTATCTTTTTGGGGTTTGTTAATTTTATGTGTAAAATATCCTGTTCTTTCAATGGCCTAGACTATCATTTGAGAGCAAAGTGACGAAATTTCATATTTTGTGAAAATGTGCCAGTGCCGCTTTAATGGGTAAGGTTTCCTTGAACGAACATAAGTCAAGACCTTGCGCAGGGCCATGCGCAAGATTTATTGGGGGGGGGCTTCATAAAATGGGACTTTTTTGGTAACAGTTGACCTAACCCTCCTAAATTGGTCCTTTTTGGAAACTTTTTCGAAAATCTCGTCCTCAAAATTGGACTTCCTCGTCAAATTTCACCAAAAAGTGGACTTTTTTGCCCTTTTTGTGGATTTTTTTTTGGGGGGTGCGAACCGCATCCCCCAACCCCCCAGCAGCGTACGGGCCTGCTTGGATTGGAGGTTCGTATATACGCACAGGGTGGATTTGGAGAGATGGCCCCCTTCCCGCGCGAAGCGAGTTCATGGGTAAGATTTTATTTGAAGGAACTCAGTCAATTGACCCTTGAAGTTTATATAAGCCCGCAGGGGGTGGATGTGGGTAGGAGGTGGGCCCCCTTCCGCGAAGCGCGTAAACCCTTGAATGTTTATTTTCCAAAGCCCGTTTTCTCGGAAAATTTGATGGAAACAATTTGAAACTAGCAAAAGGTCTTTAATTTGGAACAACCATATCTTGGAGAGTTCATATATGAAGCGGCAGGGGTGGATGTGGGAGGGGTTGCCCCTTCCGTGCGAAGCGCGGAATCCTTGTAATGTTCATTTTCCAATTCAAATTTCCTCGTGGAGATTTGATGAACAAATTTGAAATTACAAAGGTTCACTTGATAATATTATAGTTTTAAAAGATAACGTCTTAAAGTAAAATTTATAGGTAAGAGTGTTTGAACCAACCGTGGAGAGTGACAGGGGGTGGATGTAGGAGGGGTGTATCCCCCTCCCGCGCAAATCGCGGAATCCTGCATGTATCATTTTCCCAACGTTTTTTCTCAAGGAAGTTTGATGGAACAATTATCAATAGGGTTCACTTTATACTGACTATAGTTATAGAGGCCCTTAATCTCAATGGTCTTAAAAAGTAAAATTTATAGGTAAGGGGTTTGAACCCAACCATGGAGAGTGACAGGGGGTGGATGTAGGAGGGGTGTATCCCCCCTCCGCGCCAAATCGCGGGATAATCCTTGCATGGTCATGTTCCCAAACGTTTTTTCTCAAGGAAGTTTGATGGACAATTAGCACTAGGGTTCACTTTATAATGATATATTTTTTTTTTTTTTTTAATTAATATCTTAAAAAGTAACTTATAGAAGATGGGTAAGGTTAATTGAGCATGTGAGAGTTCATATATTCACTAATGTTCCCTACAGGAAAATCTGACGATCACACCGCAAAAAGGAGGTGGTAGCGTATTTTTTGTAAGAGCTATGACAATTTCCCCCTAAAACAAGGCAGAGGTCCGCAGGAGAAGCAATTAAATGCAGTCAAGGGAGGGGTGCGGGAGGGGTGTGTTGGAGTATAGAAAACAATGTTAAATATGTAAGTGGTTCGCTTCAGATGCTTATAGCACATATGATTAATGGGCTAAATTGAGGAAAACATAAGTTGATTGTTAGGTTTGTCTTAATTAATGAAATGTGAAAGAGTTCATTGTAAATTAATATGAAGTGGCAGGGGTGGAGGGTGGGTGTGGGAGGGGTGTACCTCTCCCGCGAAGCGCAGAACCTTGCAATATTATATTTATCCAAAACACATTTCTCATGGGAAATTGATATAAATAAATTGAAATTAATCAAGGTTTCACTTTATAATGATATAGTTATGTAGATCAAAGCCTGAAAAAGTACAACAAATGTTAATGGGTAAGGTTTTATAACAAGTCAATGCGCATGGAAGTTCAATAATTATATAAGCGGCACGGGAGTGGGTGGCGGAAGGTTCGTCTCCCGAGCAAAGCGCGAAACCTATAGCAAGTGTTTTTTGCTTTCCATACACATTTTCTCAATACAAAGTTGATAGAAACATTGTGAATTTTTAAGTGGTTTCACTTATATGCTTATAGAGAACTTATGGGCTTAAAAAGAGTAAGACATGTGGATGGTTTACGTTTTTGGTTTTCTCAATCCATTGTAAAGTGTTCATTGCGAATCGTTATCCAGGGCGTTCGGGGATGGTGTGGGAAGAAGGTGTCCCTCTCCCGCGCGAAGCACGGAACCATTGCAATTTCATTTTTCCAAAACACATTTTCTCAAGGTTTATTTTAACAAACCATAATACATAAGTCAAATAATAGATTATATAAGTTCCTATAGGCCTATGAAGTCTACATTGGGTGGGTGGCGGCAGGTGAACCCCTAGAAATATTGTTTTCTGTAAAACATTTCTCATGCAAATTTGGATAGAACAAAATGTGAATGCAAATGGTACTTCTTCATTGGATGACCGTTTACAAAAACAAGTATATGCACAAAGCATCCAACATCGCCTATTTTATATTTCAGAGATTACGAATGCGATGGCATCGGTTCCGGAGGCACTCCCTTTGGAGGTGACGCCGTATGTAAGTCGTTAGACCCCCAATTTTAGCACAATGTCACCACAATGACCGCATTATTTTTTGCACTATCGCCAAACCCCCCTATTTTTGGGGGAATCTTTTGAAAAGTTTTTTTCAACCCAAAGACCCTATTTTTAGAAAATTTTATATAAAAATTTATTTTAAAATTTAGCAAATGTTCACCAACACACACACCTATTTATGTGTCGCCTGAACGACATGTTCATGGGAGTCAGATACTAGTCCAAATCTGTGTGTCCGTCCGTGTCCGTATGTCCGTCCGTATACTCGGTTAACCTTTTTTTAAAAATGCGCTGCTGGCTAAACGTTAATCCGATTTACTTCACACTTGGTAGGTGGATAAGTGAGCGCCAATATCATGTTGTAGCTTTTGGCTGCATTCTTTGCAATATTAATGAATATAATCCTTATTTTGGCCGGTCAAAATGACAACCTTTCCCCGCATGGCCTTGTGTGCAAGTTATCTGGAGTTCCATAGGCGTATAATGATGTAACTTGGTGAAGGAAGCGGGTAAAGAGTTCTCAACCTGATTAGATTTGGCATATTTCGGGCGAATTACCTATGCACATGAGCTAATGATATGCAAAATCAGCGTAATCGCATATATTTTTGAAACGGTACCTCAGATTTGCAAATTCCTTCCCTGCACAAACCCATGATGGTTGCGCATCTTTGCCATTTGAAAGTTCCTGATACATGCGGCTTATGTTATGCAAATGCGCTCATTAAATATGCATAATTGCTGTATTGCTAAAATGGTACATCGGATTGAAAATTCCCTTTGCTACAGGAAAATACTATACCATACAAAAAAAAAAATCTTGTGTGGTGAATCATATGGAGGGGGAAATGGTGGGGTGTTGGGGAGGGGGCAGGTGTGGGGGTGCGTCGGGGAGGGGGGTGGGGGCGTCGGGAGGGGTCGGGGTGGTGGCATCTGGTTGTGGGTCCCGTGGTGGTGGTCCGTCGGGGTTAGGGTGCGTCGAGGATCGTGGGTGCGTCGGGAGGGGCTGGGTGACCTCATTGACCTTGGTGACCTTGTGTGGACCTGGTGACTCCTTTGACCTTGGTGACTTTTGTGTGACCTTTGTGACCCCAGCTTACATGCTGCCTCACGTCACCTTTAGCCCATTCACGAATCGGTGTGTCGGGGAGGCGGTCGGTGGGAGTCGACTGGAGGTGGTTTGTTCATGGAGGGGAGCGGGTGGGTGCATCAGGTGGGGTGGGGGTGACCTTGGTGTGACCTTGGTGACCCCATGTGAAAAAACCTTTGTGACCCCATGTAGCCTTGTGACCTATGCGACCTTTGTGACCCCATGTGACCTCAGTGACCCCTGTGACCTTGGTGCCCCATGTGAACCTTGGTGACCCCATGTGACCTCGGTGACCCCATGTGACCTCGTTGACCCAAGTGACCTCGTGAACCCCTGAGACCTCGGTGACCCAGTTACCCATGTGAACCCTCGGTGCCCATGTGCCTCGGTGACCCCATGTGACCTTTGTGACCCCATGTGACCTTTGAGCCCTATTCGACCTTTGTGACCCTATCGACCTTTTGTGCCCCGTGTTACCTTAGTGACCCTATGTGGCCCTTTGTGACCCCATGTGACCTTGGGACCGCAATGTCACCTATTGACCCCATTCACAACCGCGATGGCAGCAGACACTAGCTGTCCAACGTCCGCGTGAATGTATTTTTTCAATACATTTTCGGTTACACTTTTTAAAATGCTCTGCTGCTAACACTGGGCTCCTATTTACTTCAAACTTGGTAATTTTGTTATAACACTTGTCTCCAGTGCATTTGTTCTTTCTCATCATTTTTGCACCTCATCATAAGCAAGTGATCACACAACCAGCGACACTTGTGTTCGAGAACCACCTTGTTTGAGTAGTTTGGTTGTCCCTCACCAAAAGACCCTTATATTTTTGCCGTACCTCTTCACCGAATGCCACTGGGTTGGAAGCAAATTTGAGTGCCCCTTGATTCATTCCTTATTAGACTTCTGCAATTTTACTTCAGGGAGTCATCAGTTTATTATTTATTGGTTGACAGAGCCGCCATTGCTTACTAGGGTTCTGTAATTTGTCTAAACGGTATGCACTTAGTTCATTGCTTTGCTGGACAACCAAACAAGGGCGCCATTGTTTATTCTTTCTGCAAATTTGCTTTCGTTTAGAGCGATACCGTCCATTACTTTATGGTATAACCAGTAATAAGGGGTACCATTGCTTTAGACTTTTTGCATTTTTTTCAAGGACAGCAGCCAGTTTATGACACATTAGATGACCAATGCCCAATGGTTGTTCACTTCTGCAAATTGTTCTTTGCGTCACCAGTTCATTACTTTTGGATACCAGAAATATATACTTGTCATACTGCAATTACGAAAACTTTTACAAGCGTGTAAGGGGGCGTTAGAGTGACAAGTTCTAATTAGTGGCTAGACAACAGCAGATCGCTCCGACAGCCAATTAGCGACGATTTGTTGTTTCAACACAGTAAATACGTGCTCGTCAAAAGTTTTGTTTTGGAACTTGTCGCCGAGTATTATTCTAGTGGGCGACATATGTTTATTACTTTATTGGATACCGGTTAAGGGGAATCATTGCTTGTTAACATTAGTAATTTGTTCAGTTTATTTCCACTGTATATGACCAGTGGCTCCAATTGCTTTGTTAGACCTTTGTAAATGTTCCTTTTAATGGCCATAAACCCATTGGTGTCATTACATTGTGCATAGCCAAAAGGTTGCGCCACCGCTATCAGCTTCTACAAATTTGCTTCTTGAAACGTTATTACAATTGCATGTCCTTTATTGGATACCATAATATGGGGCGCCGCTGCTTGTTACACCTCTAAAATTTGTTTCTAGGGCGGTGGCAATCAGTTTTTAATACTAATTGGATAACCAGAAGAGAACTTAGGGTCATCATCGACCGTGCAAATTTGATTATAGTGGGCGGCCTAAGTTCATTCTTCATAGTTGTATCACGTTGCAATTGTTTCATTAAGTGTAGCTTAACAAGCGATGTTGCTTTTTGCATTCTTATGTGATTCAAAGGGGCAGCGGCCATAGTTTATCCCTTGGAATTGGATGTCAAGTATTGAAGTATAGGGGTGCCATTGCAGTACTTCTTCTGCAATGTTTCTTTAAGGGAGGAACAGTATGAAGGTGCTATTGCCTATTAGACGTCAGTATTTTTGTTTTCAAGGGCGGCGTTAGTTTATTCCTATATTATTCCTCCCGGTATAGGGACACAGGGCGTCCTCTAGAGCATTTGTGTGTGTTGAAACATCAACTTCAGTCATGTCTGGCATAAGAGGGACCATCTTCACTATACTTATGCAAGTATGCTCTAAGAAGTGGAATCCGTTTATGATATACTTTTTATGTTGACTAGTTTATAGGAGTGTATTTCTACTAGAGTTCGGCAAGCCCACAGAGACCGTAATTGCAGAGTACGAGCCCTGCGGGGCACACCGAATCCCCGAAATTCCCCGGACCGGACCGAACCGGACCGGACCGAAAATTCGGGTCGGGGTGATTTTAGGACACATTATCCCACGGTTCCCGGTCTGGGGATCATTTGGACGGGTCGGGTAGGGCCGGGGCTGTGTGGATTTACAGTCCGGGGGGAAATAATTTTAAGCTGTTAAAAAATCAGAAGAAACATATATGAAAATGTTATATCTGAATTGTCATGGTTATCTCGTTCGAGAGCCAAACAGCCGCATTTTATTCCCGGCGACGGTTACAATGACAGCATTAGGCCATACTTAAAAGAAATTAGATTTCCAGAAAGAAAGCGCCCAATTTTCTCGAACCCAGGCTTTTTACATATTTGGAATGCTTTACCAATGTATTAGATAACACTTGAAGTGAATAAGCCGAACTTACGCCGTCTTATGTAATAAGATGAGATTTAGTAAGTTTCTGTCGTGCACGACGAAAGTCAAAGATGGTTTTCTATGGGGAAACGATTACGATAGCAGGCAAACAAGTTCAAAACAAGGTTTGCGGTTTTATTTTGGACCTGTTTGTCCAATAATCCTTCCAACGTTCTCGGTAGGTGGTCTACAACCGATCATGAGCAATTTGAGAGAAATTTTATATCTAAAAAAAATCTCCTACTGTCACTTAAAATTCCACGTGGATTCTAAATCCATTTTCAATTTAAAATCAAAAGGCTGCTTACTACACTAGATCGCGGAGTTTCCAGTTTCATTATAGCATAACAAGCACACTGCGGTGCGCGCCCCACTTGATCTCTACACAGCTCAGTGCGCTTCCCCCATAGCGGCTGAGTTCTGGCAAACTGTAAATAGACCATTTGCACGATCCCCGAAATGCATCTCGTAGTGTGTCCCATTTCCTCTGGAACTTTGCCAAGGTTCCTGTTTTAAAAAATTTTGTTCGTGTAGTCTCCGTCGCCGAACGTGCCTAAACTTACAATACAAAGTACCACAAAGTACTTTTCACGTGAAGTTAATCTTACAAAAATGTAGAAGGAATATCAAAGGACAAAAAACCAACGAGGCACTGGTGTTGAATTCACACACAAAAGTGATATTTTCGATCGAACTGTGCCCTACTGTCACCTGCCGGACGAATTACACAAACTATTAGTGACTAAGTGCAATGTCACAGATAGGGTTAAGTTTTTTGGTATTCTCTTTACGCTCCTTACCGTATGTTTTAGCCGCCTTGCGGCTGTTACAAGTTCCCGGATGGAAATGGGCACAATACGAGATACATCTGGGGCTCGGCAAATGTGTGTTATTCCACGCTTTGTAATATGGAAGAAAACAGCGGAACCAGCACAAACGTCGGACCAGGGGGGGTAGGACATTGCAACCTAACAGCAACGGCGAATTCCTGCACGGACAAAAGTCGCATCTGATCTGTTCAGATTTAGTTTGAAATTAAAAAAAAACATGGCATTATTTGAAAGATAAAACAAACTCATAAGCTAGGGATTTGGCTGAAAAATGGGCCCAGTGCTAGCGGATTTTTGCGAAAACTAAACCCATTTGGGAACTGTATGTATTAGGTGCCCTTCAACTGCAGCTTGTTTAATTTCAATTTTTATTAAAAACCAATTAAGGTCATCCGTCACATTACATTTCGCATTCAATGATATTAGTCCGACATGTAACACAAGATTTTGTCAAATTATATACTTCGGATTTCGGAAAACAGGTAAATTTGACCCAAGTATGGCAATGACGCAAACGTTATCCATAGGGGCCTAACAATTTTGAACATAACGTAAATACCCACAGTACGGAGGTAACGCCCACGAAAATTGAATCTGGAAATTGTGTTGTTAAAGTCACACTCACAGTTCACATGACTCGCTCAACTAGCTCTACGGGGAATGAGTGAGCATCCGGTTCGGTCTATAAAAGAGGCGGTCCGGTCCATGAAAAAAGCTAGCCGGTACGGGTCGGGCGGGTTTGCCCTTAAATTATCGGATCGGGTCGGGGGCGGGGACAGATACCCCGGGGTAGTCCGGGGTCGGAGGTGAAAGGTGTGAATTGAAAAAAAATGTGCACGCGGGCTCTATTGCAGAGTTCTTGCAAATTTCGAATTTTGTAATGTTGGTTCTGGAAGCCGAAAATAAATTTCTTCTCAGGTTGTGGCTTTTGTTTGTCTTAAAAGGGGGGGGGCCGGGCGAGGGGCAAATTATTGGAACTGTAACTTGTACGTACTGTCCGCACCCGGGTTCCGACGACAATGCTAACAGCCTCCACATTTTACACATGGGTGATGAAATGAGACAAGCAAGAAAAGTACATTGCCCAGGGACACAAACCTGTTGGCCACGGCGGGGCTCAAACTCAAAATTGAAATCGTCTAATGATCATGAGTCAATAGTTCTTTCAGGAATTCTCCAGTCAACATGTCAATCTTCCATTTGAATATCTTCAATAGTTCCACATAATGACCTAGCATCATGGCTTAGTGTTTAAAAGTGTTAGCTCTAGTAAAAAGATGACAGCGGTTTGCATCTGGCAGTATTCATTTTTTTCATACTTATGAGATACAATGGTCACTATGGGGGAAGGATAAACAAAAAATGCAAACCACATCCACTTAAAAAAATCCTCATTCTAAAAAATGTGACTTTTTTTCTGAAACACCTTGTAGACCTTATATGTACATACCTTCCTGCCAGTAAGAATCCAATAAGAGTCATCTCTAAACAGAAAGTCTTGATTTCCCTGAGACACTGCAAGCGGGCAAATGAATAACACAATTACGAATAATAACAAAACTTTTGGCATCTCTCTCTGGCCACATAGTGTGAAATGGAGGAAATAATCTTGCTTCATACTACCTTGCATGAGGTACAGTCTTGTTGTTACTATCTGATAAGAGGTAAGGGTTATACTGTGTAAACAAGGAGATAATTCTGTCTTGAGAGTTATTAGCACCTTTGCAAGGAGGCTAACACTATTCTGCAGGGATCTAACCCTATCTTGCAGGGAGGTAACCTTGCAAGGAGGCAACACCACTTTCAAGGAGGCACTATCTGCCCAGGAGGTAACACTATCCTTGCAAGCAAGTAAAGCTACTGCAAGGAGTAAACTATCTTACAAGGAGGTACAATTTATCTTACAAGGAGGTAAACTATCCTTGCAAGTAGTTCAAACTATCGTGCCAGGAGGTAATACGCATCTGCAAGGAGGCAACACTATCTTGCAAGGAGTACTGCTATCTTGCAAGGAGTTACACGATCTAGCAAGGTCTTGAAGGAGCTACACTCGTCTGCAAGGGGGAACACGTATCTTACTAGAAGTAACATTATCTCCAAGGAAGGACATCATCTTTCAAGAGGTAACCTTGTCTCGCCAGGAGGTAACACTATATTTGCAAGGAAGGAACACTTTCTTGCAAAGAGTAAACTGGATTTTAGCCTATTTTCTGTGAAATGCCAATTGCGCAGACTCGCAAACTTTAAAACATACATTGTTGACACCTACTAGTAAGTTTTAGTACTTAGAAAAGGACCATATCTATCCACTGGTATCAAAACCTCATCATTGGATCATTATAAAAATTCCCAAGGGGTGGGAACATTCCCCACACCACTGGTAAAGTGTGCTACAATAAAAAGGCGTGGTACGATATTGTTAAGGTAAGTTTCCAGGTGTGGTTCACGCATTTAATCAAAGGGTCTTTGTTTTTTCAAGGATGCTATTTCGAGGTTTGTTTATTAAAAAAATTTGTTATCCGAAGGTTTTGTTTATCTGAAGAGCTCATTTTTCTGAGGTTTATTCAATCCCGAAGGTGCTTCAATCCAAAGGTTCATTTATTCGAAAAAGAATTAAGGTTCGTTTATTCCGAAAATGAAATAATTTGTTTAGCTAGCTTATTACATTTCGGATCAAAACAAACCAATATTTCATTTTCGGATCAACAACCTCATTTTATTTTCTGATCAACAACTTGATATGAATTTCGGAATAATCACCTTTCGGAGTAATCACATTTCGGAAGAACAAAATCTTCGATATAAAAGTAACAAATAGTTCGGATTAACAAACCTTCGGAATAAATGCTTATGTAGGTCTAGGAAATTTCCTGTGTTTGGATGTAACAACCCATCGGATAACGACCTTGGGCAACAAACCTTTGGAACAATGAACAGCAACCTCCCCAGTTACCTCACTTCAGCACTAGGTTCAGTCCGAGCAATGACCCAACCATCTCCCACGGCTGTCATTTCAGCTATGTATTTCTCTCTCTGTTCCTTTGGGTTCGTATGCTGATATATACGGGATAACAATGTCTCCATGCAAACCAACCGCAGGTCCAATAGTATTGTCAACATTCTGCACAAATATATAAAATAGCCAACCCATTGATTCCAAGGGTGTAGGAATCATTTGAGCAGAGTCGAATGTTTATAACATCCTTGACCTGAAACCTTTAAATATGTAGGACAAAACCTAATAAAGTATTACAGTTTGCTTTGATTTTAGCATGTTTGAGAATGAATATTTCAAAGGAGATTCCAAATCCTTACCAAGAGAAATCATCAGTAGGCTTCCCACAATGCATTGCTCCCAATGTTAGTTTTTGTACAGGTTCTGATGAATCATTTAGAGATGAAACATGGCTAAATTAACAGTATATATCACAAGCTTGTATTTTAAGTGAATGTTTCTTCTCTAACTGATTCACATGACTACCTGTACAAAATTTTTGCATGGAATCAATGCATTGTGGGAAGCTTACTGATATGTCTTCTCTTAGCCTGACCTATCTGACACAATTTTTTTCTGACATAGTTAAAGGGATAACAGCAATTTTTCAGATCCCAAAACAAAAATTTCTTTTTGGATTTTTGTTTCTGTCATGGATTTTACTAACATAACCGTCAGTGTTTGCTTGAAATCCGTGGACTAAAGACAGGGCAATACTTTTTATCCGATTCTGTAATTTCAATACGGCATATAAAAAATCAAACTTGAGATCCATTACCCTTTCCCTGTGATATCCCGATTCTTATGAGTGTTAATTTTTGTACCATGACCTTTACAGCTTGACCTCAAACACTAACATTATTGAGCTTTGTTCATTCTTTACGGTGTAAACCACAATCAGCTTTTTTAGTGTCGATTTTAAAATGCCATCACTGTAAGATCTATTGTGGAAGGTGGTAGGACACCTTCATTTTTTTCACTCTTTTGTGTTTTTGTTCCGAATTAAAGTATTGAAGCTAGCAAATGCATTTCCAATTTTTCTTACATTATTGCTACTCATCTCTTAATGAAATAAACCTGTGCTTTGTACACTATCTAGTCACTATAGAAACAAATTATTACATAACTGCCCGGTATACACAATCCATGGTATAATTCAGTGGACGTAGCTAGATTTGAAATGGGGGGGGGGAGTGACATGCATCAGAACAAATGGTGTGCAAGGGGGTCCATGTGTTTTATATGCATTAAAGTCTTCTAAGGGCTAATTTTTGCACGATTTTGGAAAATTTACTTGTTGCACACTGACCATTGAAACTTTAAACCTATAACCGCCGCAAACGTGGAGTGATTTTGGTACTGTGCCCCCTTCGACACGACCGATACTGAATTTTCATCTGTCTTCTGTATTTTCATAAATCTTAGACATTTAAGAAAAAGTGTGAAATTATATTCCAATAATTGCTTGGTTGTGTTATAAATCCGTTTTCCACAAGTGCTCGTCAAACGAATTGCGTCAAATGTCCTTCCTCACAGTTTATTCACTGTTGTGGATATATCATCCAGATGGTAGCGGTCTACTGATCCTTTGATAGGCCTACAATGGATCCCAACTTCATGATTAGACACCTCTCCCCTACCCGCCCCACACACCCACACATGTCCTCTCAAATCTTTATATCTCGCATGTGTTGCATTTTTTTATTTTCTCCTCATTTGGCATGTAGTCGCGATATTGGACATGAAACTCGACACCATATCGTTAAATCTGACCACCCCCCTATTGCTTTCACATGTAATCAAAAATGAACTTAGACCATCTGAAAACGAGCAATAGCCTCTTTTCTACTGCAAACTTTTTGCCTACTTTTATCTCCAATAATGGAAAATAGGCATGTTTCACTCGAAAACCATGCCCATAGGTAGTCTATGCACGTAAGTGTTTCGAGAAATCCGAGGATGGGAGAATGGAGGCGAATGAACAAAAACAAGGGAAGTGTCAAAAACAGATACCACAGAAAGTGTGTGAAGAAAGTAGGTAAAAGTATACAAAAATAAGGGACGGCAGCAAAGAACTAGAGGGGGCACGTCCAAATAATTGCCCCATTGAAAAGCACGTAAAAATGTGATTTAAAGAAACTCTCTTTTTCCACCAGACGTAAAACCATTTTGAATAATTTTCAATGCCTGAATCACATGTAAGACATGAAACTTGCATATAAGCTTCAATTCACCTACACATTCCTATTAACTTTTACGATAAGAGCACGTGAACAGCGCCACCGGCTATTTTCGGCTGTCACGGAGCGCCTCCTAACCGTTCCCGACCAGGGAATTCTTTCCGGGGCCTATTTTATCACATAATCGAAAGCTCACTATTTTTTCTACATAAGAGTATGTAATTGCTATGCGCTCTCATTTGGATAATAACATGCTACCCTCACGAAACGCTTCCGCACAGGACACCAACATATCACAAATAGGACTTTTTTTGGTTTTACCGGAACTAACTACCAATTACACCAACGTGGAGTGGATTGTACTGTGCCCCCTGAACGGATGGGCTTCATCTCAACCAAGGAACTCAAATATGGGGGTCATGCCCCCTCTGGCTACACCACTGTATATTACTGTTCCTCCACTGCAATACTAGACATCAGAATATCTCCTCCCATTCCTCCATGTTCAGGCTTGTGTTTGATATACCAAGGAGACCCGCAGAACCATACTCTCCCAGAGCCCTTGTCAACTGAAAACATGACCATCCTTTTCCCACCTGAAATCGAGCAAATCAATGTAACACTATTAGATCTTTGAACACGGTTCATGGGATGTACTGACCAGAAGAGTATTAGTCAATCCCACAATGTACTCAGTTTTTTGGGAAATTTTCACCTCAATAGGTCATGTGATTCTACAAAAATCCTATTCTTAACACATAAAAACCCTGACTTTTTGACGCTCATTGTAGCCCACAAAGCTTAAGTCTTAACGCAATTTTTAGCATGATCATGAAATGTCTTGTGGTTCTTGAACTTTGGTCACACTTTATCCCTAAGTCGACATGAGTTTAGTACATATATAGGCCCATTGCAATGCAGTATGGATTGACTCAGAAAACCCTCTGGTACTGAAATCTGCTAAATATAGATTCCTTGTGATCAAGTCACAGAGTAAAAGATTTGTTTTAAACTCACCATTTTTACGTGATGTTTTCACTACCAATCTGGTAACTACTATTAGGTTTTTCTGGCTGTACTTGGAAGTGGGGCCAGCAGTCACTCATGCTCATACTCCATTTAAAAAAATCACATCTTTTGGCTATACACCAACTTTTTTGATAGAAGTTCTATATCTTAGTAGAGAGTCGGGATGGGTGTGAAATGTTGGCCAAAATATTTCAAATATGGAGTATTCTCACTAAGAGCTCAACTGGGAGGTGTTTTTTTTGTAGGTAATCCATCTGCCCACTTTTTCCTGACACTTAGGAATTTGGAACCCTTACCCAGAATAAAGCACAGGTTAAAGTTTCCAAAAATCATAAGTGGGTCAGACGCAAGTGTGTTCAAATGGGTAAGGTTACAGGCAACTCCAAATGGTGAGGTGTTTTGTAAGGTGATCCATCTGACCCACTTCTTTCTGACACATGTATAATTTGGGAAACCCGTCACGGGAATAAATAACGGTAAAGGTTTCCGAATCATAAGTATGTCAGAAGAAAGGTGTCAGATGGGTCAGGTTTATGGAAAATGGACACACGTTTGGTTCCATGAACTTCAACTTTCAATTAAAAAAAGTATGATTCCTGATCAGCCACTGCAATAAAAAGTAGACAAACATGTTTAAACCAATACTTGACGCAAAGATACGCACACATGAATCCACATTGCCATAAGGTATTTTCGATTAAAGGTGTGCAACGAGAGATTTCAATATTCAGGGTCCCTAAAAAATAGAAGTTTGATTTTTGCCCTGCTGTTAAAGATTTCCACCAAAGTTAACCCCATCTGAAAGGAAAAAGCTGAGAAATATTTCTCTGTGGTACAAAAATGTGAAATTTCTAAGTTCGTTAGGAGCAAATACGAATTCAGCCTATGTGTTACAGTGAAATTAAGCAAATCAAAAATCACCCTTTTATCTCTTGTAAGACATTTGTAGCATAATACAAGTAAGAAAATCTATTGGTGTCTACTCTATGAAATTAGTATGATGACACAAGATTTAGTACTCAAAAACTCTTGTTGCACCTTAAAGGTGGGGGGTGACGGTTCATGTGTCTCTGATTTTTAAGAGAGTAGTCGAACTTTAAAAAAGTGCTCTAGTTTTCAAAGTACTGGGTACAACAAACAACAAACCAACCTTTATTTAGAAAGATAAATATATGAGATTTAAGCAAATGAGGTTGTTTGATAATATTGTGGTGGCCCGGATGATTCTGGCCAAAACATGCATTTTGCGGCTGCAAATTAAGAAATTATTAGTGTTTTTTTTTTTATTTAAGTAAAAATAGTACAATCTTTGTGTTTTCATGGTATCTTTTTGTTATTTGGTATATGTTGTATACATTGCATTAAAGGGTTCCCGGTAAATTGTTGTGGTGAACAGGTGATCAAAAGGGGAGGATTTTTTTTAGGAAAAAAGGTGATTGGGGTAAAAGTGGTTGACACATTTGGAGAAAATTTTTGGTAATAACACCAAAGGGATCCCTTTCCTGGGAATTAAAGTCACTGTAGTAATGAGAAAAAAATATGATTTTCATTTGATACCAAAAATCTCAATTTGATGGGTGGTAATTGTAAAGTTAGGGGGGAAGGCGGAAACCTTAAAGATGTGTGTTGCCCTGATTTCCAGAAGTTGGTATGCCCCAGGTTACCTATTTTGTGTGTGGTTTCTTACCCTTGTTGGAAAAAAAAAAATTGTGATTCCCCTAAAATCAGACTCATTTCCCCTGCCAAAAAAAACATGAATCATTCCTCTTATTATCAATATTATACACATTCACACCATGCAATACTGGAAACTTACTTTTTGGTGGGTGCAACCCTCTTGATTAAAAGTCTCCTTACATTTTGTCGAAGTGTTCATGCTCTTCTGCATATATATTCTTGGCCAATATCTAGGAGGGAAGAGAGGCTTGACCTTATCTAGGTTTCTGGGCTGCCTGTGAAAGAAATTGTCTGCAAAGCTTCAGTTAGCTGGTATGTGTCACGCTCCACGTATCAAATCATGGCGAGTTTTCCGCGCATGTCGAGTTTCTTGCGCTGTGTATCGAGTTGTTCATCGGCCATGTCGATTGTGTGCAGTGTTATAGTCGAGTTTACAGCGCTATCTTCAGTGTGCCTCTAGCCATCGAGTTTTGTCTCTATATGGGGAGTTTGACATAAATCATTCCAGGTTTACGTCACGTATCAAATCATGGCGAGGTTTTCCAGCGCATGTCGAGTTTCACGCGATGTCTGTATCGAGTTTTCCTCGCTTTATGTCGAGTGTGCAGCGCGTTATATGTCGAGTTTACATGGCTATATGTCCAGTTTACCCTATATACATCGAGTTTTCTCTCTATATGGTGAGTGTGAAATAAATCATATCAGTGTCATCATGTCCAGAAAAAATAAGGCAGAGTTTCAAAATCTCGACATGATTGTTTCTCAACATGAGGAAAAACTCGACATGATTTTTTGGTGTATGTGTAAAAAAAATTAATGTCGAGTTGTATGTGAGAAAAAAAATCATGTCGAGTTTGCTCATGTTGAGAAAAAAAGGTCGAGTTTGCTCTGTGAAAAAAATCCTGTCCAGTTTTGCACATGTTGAAAAATCATGTAGTTTTTTAAACTGCATTGATTTATTTGGACAGATTTATTCTGGACATGGGGGGGGGGATTGATGAAAATCGGCACATAAAGTTCAAACTGGATAGGCCGCGCTGTAAACTCGACATATGACGCGGGTAACACTCGTATACAGCGCTGAACTCGCACATGCGAGGGCGAAACTCGCCATTTGGGATTGATAAGTGGGCGTGCATAGCTGTGGTGGTTTAGGGTTGAGGGCAAAGAGGTTATATATAGATAGAGAGGGAAAAACGTTACGTACTATTTAGAAATTCACCGTCTCGCATGTTGCCGACCACAAAGAAAAATAGGTACCAACAATAGAAGCAATGGCTGCCTCGTTTCTTCCAATACGGTGGGTGCCGATTGCTATGAACTAATCGGTTTTATGATACAAATTTAAGGTATGTGTTAGAGGTGGCAAGGTGTATAATAGTGTGTACCTGGATCATTGTGTTCAGTACTCTTTGTCTCATAATGCAATGCGCGCTTAGGTGAAAAAGATGTATTCATTGAGAGGTGGTTTATTTAAATCACGACGACGATGTGTCATTTCATTCGTTGTGTAGGCCATGGGAGGACAAAATTAACCACCCAATAGCCAACCAACCTACCAAAACAACCTTGATATTTGGCGGGATTGTTTGTATCGAATTGACATTATGTGTGTATACAAGCACCACACGGTAAGTGTGTAAATCTGCTGTGTGTGTATACGTATGTAATTAGTCCCTGCCACGAGTAAATTGAAGTAGCGATGTAAAAATAGGGATTGTGATCTGTGATGTCTTGTGAGTGGTTGATTGATGTTAGGACTATGTGTGTACGTAGAATATGTTTCGCGGACGGCGCTGAGAGGATGTGATTTGGTGTATACATGCCGTATAATGACTGTCTGTTTGGCGGCAAGAATTATCGTTTGAATGATAGCAGTGGATATAGGCTTATGTATGACATTCAGTATACATGAAAAATTACATTGAGTGTGAAATTATCGCATTATGACAACATTGTGACAAGAAAATGTATGTAATATGGATGTAATAGATGGGAGTATTTTGTTTTGCACACGATAGGGGAACGAAAAAAATGAAGGGTTTGTCCACGGTCAGTTTAGTTATATGACATAGTGCTTTGCTGAAACCACCAACATTGTGGTGTCATGTTCGCGGGGCCTAATTATGTGCAGTGATCGGCGTTTTTTGTGTATTGCCGAATGAACTCGTGTGTGTTTATAGTAGATAGATCACGTATTTTTCTATTTCTTTTTGAGAAACACAATACTGCTAGGTAACTAGTAAGAAGTAGATGGAGGTAGAGTGATCTGGGAAGGATTGAATGGAATATTGAGTCTAATGTTGGGGAAGAAAAGAGGACTAATTTTTTTAATGTGAAGAATGGATTTGGGCGTGCAATTTACTAAAGAATATTGATAATGATATCGAAATGAGAAGACAAAGGATCTGTATAAACAAATTATGTTCTATTCAGTTAAGTTATTTATAATAGATTTAACCCATCGCGTCACCGGAAGAAAGTTTAAAGACTGCGTCAAATAGTTGGGAAAAAAAGGATAGAGCCCAATTTACCGTTTCAGGAATGAACTAAAATAATTTAGCCTTCAAGTTTACATCGGACGAGTGCAAACGCCTTTTGTGTTCCTTAATATCCAAAAACACAGGCGCTCAAAGTCAGTATACCATTGAAGCAAAGCAATTAGTGAAGCTTTTAATCAGATGTTTTGACCATTAAGCGCCTATAAAAGTGCATTTACTTGTCTTAAATGATTTCATTCACCACAAAATTAATTTTTAATTGCTATCGGACCAACATGTTTTAATAAATCCAAAAATGTCATCCAAGTTTTAATTGTATATCCTGTATAGTCACAAAATGTAGCTGCTTTACCCAAAATTCAATCAGAAAATTATAAAGTGCATTTCGTGATCCTACATTCAATTTTTTGTTTGTTCACTAGAAGCCCTGGAAAAACTTATTTACAAAATTCAGTTGTTATGACGGTTGCGTTTAAGTTATGCCAAAGTGTGCATCACGCTGTCCCATTGGGAACTGTCCTGTTATTTCCCTCCGCTTACAAAAAACACAAAATACGAAGGTACAAATATATCTTTTTTTAAAAAATCGCATTACAGTAAAAATTAGGCACACACCATACTATCACCTTAATACAACAAGGTCAATATATAACAATTCTCAACTTTGTGGCACGTTTAGACAGGAAATTGACTTGTGCAGCACGAAATGCCCCTTAGTAATAATAATGCATCACCAGACAACATGTTTTATCTGTATCTTGAGAAAGATGTGGATTTGAAAGCTGAAAATTTCAGGAAGACATGAGAAAAAGGACGGACTTTCAGCTGGACATCAAATTGATACTTCCGGGTAACTCAGTGTGTCACAAAGCGATCGGAAAAAGCACCTTTTTATGTACAGTCAAAGTCCAGCTGTAAAATGTCAAATCATTTTATTTTTGTACACTCTATTACTAAAATAATTTATGACAGTTAAGTTATGGTCAATGTGTATTCTTCATATACCTCGTCTTAACCCATCAACGGCATACCGCGATGATGTCTTTTGTAAAGACTATTCTTGTTATGGTTTGAGTAGGTTTGGGGGCAAGAATACTTGGTTTTTAGCTTGCATGAAAACACTTCGTGTATTATAGAAAATATAAAAAAAGGTTTGCTGAAATACAATATCCATCCTGATCAGCTACTGACTGAGAAGAAACATATATCCTCATAGCAAAAGAAAAAGTATCGGCACAGTTCCAGGAACTATACGGGATAGTTTACAGGTACTATATTTGCTGAGACTATGAAGGTACCAAAAGTATCCACTAGCGGGGTACTTATTGGGATATATTCCATTAGCTTCCCGCTAGTGGATACTATTCAGATACTTGGTATCTGATGTGGTAGCACCAAGCACATGAATAGGTAGACATGTTCCCATGTGGTTCACTGTATCGAAAGGTACACACTAGCGGATACCTTTCAGATACCTACTATCTGAAAGGTATCCGCTAGGTGGTTACCTTCAGAGATACATCTGAAAGAAAGAGTAGTAACACAATCGAATGCTAAGCATATCACATTATCACCATGGATAGTATTCGGATACTTGGTATCTGAAGAGTATCCGAAGGAGGCCTTTAACAAGGATATTATTGGGTCCATATACCAGGTGCAAAGTTCAACCAATTCGAGCTGCTAGTACAACTACTGCCCAGTACCACTATAGTCTTCTGCAGTTCAGTGTGAATTACACATGCATGTAGTGATGCCCACTGTTGTCATTCCATGGATGTTAATCTTCTACATGGATTCTGTATGGGGAAATGCTGCTGTTATATCTGTGATGGCGCGCTATCTTCTGCATGGCTGCTTATAATCTATGACAGGTTAGTGTGCCACACAAAAGATAGATACCCATTAAAATGGTTTCACTAAAGCTTCATGCATGCAGCCCCATATAGTGCAGCCAGATGAATTATAAATAACATGTAGGCTCATTGGTTGATCAAATTGTGCATGCATGTTTAAAATAACTCTTGCAGTTGGATATATTTGTTGAAGCACGGCATGTAATAGAACCATAAATTGTTTGAATAGTTTTGATCAGTGTGTTTTAAGCTACATGCCACTGCTTACTTCATGTATTTCCATGGATGTAGTGTCATGGAAGTGATGAACTTAAATGTATTAAATGCAAACTACTGTATCTCTTTAGGAGGTGCTCCTACAGACAGAAGGAAATTTCACTACAAGAACAAACATGGCCGTACGTTCTGGGGGCGTTTGGCGGGAAACTGACAAGACCCACTGGAACAAATGCTATCGGGCGGTATCGGATGATTACTATAGTAGGCGGGGATGGATGTATCGGATAACTAGTAGGGGTAGATCGGTACTAGTAGCGGGATAGTATCGATACTAGCTACCAGTTAGAGAACGGTAGATAGATAGATAGATCGTGGATACTGTTCCGATTACTATCCAGAGCCATGACCATATATGGACAAAAAAATTTGGCATGTGAAAACTATCACGATACTGTTCCGGTATAGAATCCGATACTATCCCGCTACTGACTAGTAGCGGGATAGATAGGATACTAGTAGCGGGATAGTTTCCGATACTAGGGTAACGTAGAATAGCGGTACTTTCCGATACTTCCCATAGAGCCATGACCATTTATGGACAAAAAATGTGCATGTGAAAACTATCCCGATACTGGTTTCCGGTAGCATATCGGATACTATCCCGATACCTGTCTTATTTTTTGCGATGGGATATGAAGAAAAGGCACCTGTCCTTAGGCATGTTAGGACTTGTACATTTGCAATATGTGTACATGTTCAAAAGCTGAGTTTCTCACTGTGAATTCAAACCCCGACTCATCTGTATGATTGAAGGAGCAAGAAGACGATTTACCCTTACCATTAATATAGTCTGTGAGGTCAGAGTTTCCATTACTTTGTTAATGTACTTTATAACGTGAATAATGCTAAAACGCAATTTAAAATGTCCTTAAATTCTATTGCTGAATACCAATTTTAAATGATGACACCAAATTCAATTGTCACTTTCTATGGAAGAGAAGTCCAACATCCTCACACAACACAGGCCATCACAGACCCTTTATGTTTGTACAATAGATAGCTATTGTTCTCCTCTTTCCAATGATACCAAATATTACCAACATCCTAGCATTATGTCACAATGACGTCATAAATTTCGCATGTCCGCAAAACTGTTAATTTCCAATTTTCATAGACACGTGAAAAATTCAATTTTTTCGCCAAAAAGGTTTAGGAAATGACTATTTTATATAAGGACACAATTTTATAGCTATAAGAAGTTCTTTTAGGGTGTTTAAGTCGCTAAAATGCGAAATATCAATTTTCCACCCTATATCAAATATGTTCACAAATTCTCAACCTATGACGTCATGGTGACGTCAAAGGAGATTGTTGGTACTACTTGGTACCAATGGAAAGAAGAACTCTAAGCTATCCTTGGTACCAAAATTTACAGGAATAGGCGTGTTAGTAAAGAAATCACAGGGGGGGGTGGAAACCCCTTCAAGCGTTTTTGTTACAAAAAATCGCTCAGTACACGAGGTAAGAAAACTCTACCTGGATTTAAGGCGTTTTAGCAATGGTCCCAGTCCAAGAACTTGGGTTACTTCGTACATTGGATACCCGGCAGCTATGCTCCCGCATGCCCACCACCCCACGAAGGACGTCGGCGAAGCAGAAACTGTTTTGAGTCATCATAGGTACATGGACATAGAGGGAGTGCGTCTTCATATGATGATTCCAAAAATATACTTGCAAAGGGAGCTTGACATTCGCTGTGAATGCTTCTGTTGTGGTTGGCAAGGCCTTATCCTGATGAGGTTGATACTGTCTTTTTCCCCTTTTGACAATCACGTAATATGATCCAACCAGCGGGGCATTGGGTTTGCTTCCATAGCACACTGCAACAAATGCTGTAGCATCTGTATTGACCGTCATCCACGGGCAACAATAGTGCAAGCTTATCAAGGTTAAAGCCTTTCAAAATGCACTTTAAACTACATTGCTTTGCCAATCCCCATGTGAGCTTCAGTATAGCACCAGCGACAAAACATAAGCAGTGGTTGGCGCTATCCTGCATGCTTCATGACAGTTGCCCCAATGTCTATCATGGAGGCGGGGAGCTGGTACCCATCACCGAGTTTGACGTAGTGAGTTTATGAGGAATGCACAAGTACAATCGAAGATGAAACCATCGGGTCATCAAAGGATTACTTTGATGCACAACTGAATAGACTGAATTGGCTAACAGTTGCGCACTTTTGTGGAGGTATAATAACATCAGCCGTGATTGTTTGAAAGCAGTACACTATTATCACAGCCCCTGTTGTTTTCATTGGGTCAAGCTGGTTCTGTTACTACAAGTTCTGTTGGTAAGTTGTCGAGTAATGGAGGATTTAGTAGGTTCTTCGCTGTTGACAAATCAGGGTATAATCGGAATTTGGTTCAAGCTAAACATTATAAAGTCGAATTGTGAGGTGGCCAGAGGGTATTGTGACTCACTGGGTGACGCCATGCTATGCTTGCTAGCCAGCATGATCACTTCTAGTACTACCCCTGATCCTGATGCTTCTATATCGTGTCCAACACAGTGGTTCTCCAATATGATTCAGCCAGAGGGGTGTACAATATCTGGCTGCTCAATGGATTCTGCAATGCCATTGTCTGCATTGTTGCTCCAGCATTGGGCAGACCAAGGAGATGGTCATCCCAGTGATCCCACTTGCAGACAGCCCCACCTCCGCAAGGCAAACCCAGATCGGCCGACCCTGGTTTCCAACCTGCCGCGGGGACACCGCCACTCGCCACGAGGAGCCAGCCCCAGGAGAAGACGCTCACCAGTTAAGTTACAAACAGATCACTGGGTGATAACAAGCTATCTCTCCACAACACCCTCAAAGTCCCCTTAAGACTGTTCAAGGTGTTGGAATTGCTTAACCCTGTCAAGAGGGGGTGTGGCTACCACCCCCCTTCAGTTTTGTCCCCGGCTTGCTAAAACCCGGCCCTTTTTTTGGTGCCAAATTTAAGTAATTGTCAATGACATTTTCCGCTCCTTTTAATCCAAAAAACAAACATCCACCGGGGTATAGGTGAGATAAAGGGTGATCCCAAAGTGATGGATAGGGACCCCCCCTTCGCACTTATTCCCCCCGCCATTCCCCGGGTGGCAAACTACCCTTTGGAAGAGAAGTACCAACATGCCTATACAACACAGGAACATAAGTAAAGAAAATCACAGGGGGTTGTAACCACCCCCCCCCCTTTCGGGAGTTTTGTTACACAAAAATGGCTCAGTAGCGAGGGTTAAGAACCTCTCTTGGATTTAAGGCAGTTAGCAAATGCTCCCTGTGCAGACATGGGTAATAACATCGGATACCCGGCAGCTATGCTCCAGCATGCCCGCCACACCAAGACGGATGTCCGGCGAAAGCACTCCCGCCAGGATGAACAAGTTGTCCGTTGGTGTTGATGCTTTGATCATAGTAGCGGTCGAATTAAAAGATAAACGTCTGCCCTTGACTCAATTTGCCACTTGATGTTATTTCAGGGAGCCATGCGAAGTCCTGTAAAGTCCCTTTAATTTGGCCTTTGACGTTATCATGCCTACTAAAAGAGTCGAATTCTGCCCATCAGGGGATCGTTCTGAAATCAACGAAAGTGGGGTGACGCCGATGTTTAATCTTTGCCTAAAATTACACTCATACATTCTCAGTAAGCTAATTGTCAGACTCTTGATGGAGCGCGGGGTACCAGCTCCAGTATACCATGATGGGGGGGGCACTAGGATATGAAAGTGACGTACATGCTCCTACCGACCCTTGATATCAAGAGTATCGGTGATAGATTCTTTGCAAAAAAAGGGGGTCGTTCAGTGTAGAGGAGAATAACAAATGGGTAGAATAAAATGGGGGCATCCGGTATATGTCAGCCTTTAGATAATGAGGCGGGAGTGACGCCAAAGGAATTAAAACACTTTGATGGCACTATAGAAATAATCCTAACTGATGTGTAATAAATCCCCTACTCTTTTTGTTTTACACACAAAATACAGGGTGGGCCAAAAATATAAGGTTTTTGAGGGGGTTTTGAGCAAAAAAGGGAGTCATTCAGTGTCAAATCCCTAAAATCTGGGGCATTCCCCCGCATTGGGTGTGCCTTTTCTAGGGACCTTTAACAAAAAGGGGTCATTGGGCGACAGACCAGATGTAATTAAAAAAGGGAGGGCATAGCGAAGGAGCAGACGCGTGTGCTAATCATAGTGAGTGCCCCCCCCCACAAAGGTGATGTGGTAAATGCCCCAAATATATAGATGGACCATTTACTGGTTTGCTGAGGAAAGCGATGGCTCATTCAATCAAACGACTCGATGCGTCGCTTTAAATTTTACAGTGAGAACACCCAATGTTCAACTTATGGCCATGTACAAGTCCTACGACAATTACCTGATTAGTCATATATCTATATGTTATCTAGTAGTGTGATCCGCGGCCATGTTGGATTAGACATTTCAGCAATTTTTTTAAACATTTCAATATAAACAGTAGGGTTTAATGTTAAGAGGGTCTTTCCCCCAAAAAACTACTCAAAACCACAAAAACCAAGAAGCAAACGAAGCTGAGATATATAACGATTGATGTGTGGTGGCATTTTGT
>JAMKCH010019314.1:0-20832 GCA_023653785.1 Ophioderma brevispina | reverse complement strand
CAGTTCCTGTATACAATCTAATTTGCACAATTTAAAACAACAACATTTGGATGAGAACAGAATTTTTCAAACCAATTTGTTTGCTACAAAAAATTTACAAGTACGAATTTTGTTTCCTCCCCCCCGGACGAGCCCCCAATTTTCTGTTACGTGACGTACTCAAGGTCAGAAAAGTAACCTCCCGTGGTTCATAAAACAAAATTCACAATGACTATTTGTACGATTGACTTGACCAATATGTTAATTCAAAGTAATATTTTATATATATATAACTGAATTCCGGATCAAGCATTATCACACGACATACATATTAAAATGCACAAAGTTATTATATTTCTTACCTACTTAAAATTCAACTTAAACATCACAACATCTTCTCACACAAATCTCCATACGCAATAGTTCACAGTTCTTATTAGGTTGGGTTAGGGTTAGGCTTGCGACAACAATTCTTGCTGGTACAGTTCAACTAGTTCCGCGAAATCGCAAAAGTTCCTTTTAGTCTGAGTCGGCCTTAATTTATAACTCGTAACTTGAAGACTACTGGAAGTATACAACTGAGCGTGGTGTAACAATGAAGTGCCCCACAGGACTCAGTGGCATTAAGGTGATGTCACTGGTAAAGACACATCCTGCTGAACCGCCTTGTTTTCCAAAGGTACCAAATTTTGAGCAGCTTTGATAATTCCTGCAACTTTCTAGAATATAATAAATAACATTGAATTTTTATAAATCAAAGGTATAAATTCTCCACCTTCCGTTTGAGAGGTCTACACTCCGTGAAATCTCTCTTGTCACCTGGCCAAGAAGACTCCGTTGCAACACAAGATTTGGTCCTTAGCAAATTTCCCATGAGGCAAACAAACAGACGCGGAGACAAGACGAACCTTTCCGTCATCTTTCCAGTTCGCTGAACATGTTTCAAGGAAGTCCAACATCTCCACATCCTGGGCCACCTGATAATGTTTGACTACATTACACAAAGTCTAATTGTTCATCAACAGGTGTGCAATCTTGCTTCCTGTATAGGTGAACAAAGAACCTCTATCCAATTCTTAGAATGAAGACGATACCGTGATCGGTATGTCCCTCATATAAATGACACTGAACGCGGACGTCTTCTGACTGTGTCTTGCAGGATGTCTCACACACTAGGCCCATTTAGAACTATGTCAATCATATGTCATGCTTATTGCACAACACATTTGCAAGTTTCTATTTTCCGTTCCCTCATCAAGTGATATGAATTTTATGTAACAGATTTAATTATATAATCAGAAAATAATATAATATTGCGGAGTCCTGTCACACTACCCCCCTTTTTCAAAATTTCGCGAACTTTGAAAATGAAACAGTCCCCTTTTTTCTGATAATCCAAAATAATTCGCGAATTGATGAGGAAAACGGCCTTTTTTCGCGATACTACGAACGAGCATGGGGTACCCAACAGTAAGAGGAGTGACGGTACCGGGGGTCAAAGACACCTACTATGTTGTAATGCTAGATATTATTCTACTAAATTTTCATTGGTTTCATATGAGCGCTTATTGAATACATAATTTTAGACCCATTAGTGTCAGGTCCAGGTTTCTTTGAGACCTGCTCTGGTATCCTGGTACCAGTACGACCCTGTCCCAGGGCCGAGTCGTCAGCGGCTAAACCGACTCCCCCATCGGATTTGTAAGGAAATCTGATGAGGAGGGTAGCTGGTACCTGGTAGAATAAAAAAGAAGAGCTACCTACAAGGGCGTCAGCCTCGAGAGCTACTGGCGGCCATCCAGCACATGCTGCCTGCATGTTGGGCAAAGTTGGCCAAAGGCTAGGCCCAACCGCCGATACCCTGTGGATTACTCAGGAAGGGCTCCGGTCAATTATCTTGTTGGCTCCAATAATCCTCACACAGCCGTAATTGCTGAGTGTGAGGTGAATCCGGCCACCCTCGTTTGCGGGGAACAAACCGGATTAAAAACTTTGGTCTAACTACTACTACTAACTAACTTCGTTTTATTTCAGCGCACCCTAAGGAAATCCTAAACATTAACCCTTTAGAACTTTTACCCTATTTTACCGTGTGTCCCCCCAAACCAACACTTGGTGACAGGCGCCAAAAGCACATGACTACTTATGCCTTTGTTGTTGTAAGGTATGCTGGGACTGTTAGCTAATATCCCGGAAAAGTTCTAACTGTAGAGTCATAAGTTTTAAGATAGGACCCCAACAATCAAGTAACCCGCAGAACACCATTTTACAAAATTAGGACTGGTAACCACAGAGACTGGCAATGAAAACATAATGGCAATACACATTTAATTGATTGCAATCAACATTTACTTGCCCCAGACTTCCTTGCAGAAGAACTTCTAGCTGGGTCAAATGACGCATTTACATAATTACTAATTAACTGAATCATATAAAACATAATTTATTGGTGATAAAGATATTTTCAAGACGATGAAAAACTATGACTCAATTCATAACAAACTCCACATTACTAAATGATAACTGCATTGGGCTGCAACGTGCGTGGTTCTGAAAATAATATTACAAGTCTCAACTTTAGGAAAGTAAAACCCTGTTTTTCAATCACAAACGCTTAACATAACAGTAATCATCATTCTGTCATTAATTTTTGGGTTAAGAGAACCTTTGTATCACAAAATGATGATGAAGATAGCTCTAATCCCTAACAAATGATATGATTACGCTATCCAATGCTGTCTTATTTGGTCAATATGAAGAGTTTGTTGATCTAACATTCCTATTCCATCTTTTTAAAATGTGTTAAAATGCGTGTTGTTAACTGTTAGTATATTACCAATGGACCATTCATTTGTTATCTGTTGCAGAAGCTGTCTTTAAAAAAAGGAAAATGGTGGTTGGACTGAGATTCATATTCGATCATATTGGTTCTTTCTGGGCACAAAACGTACAGTGCCGTATTTGTAGTGTAATATTACCTCATTTGATAAAATTTGATTAATGGGTCCTGCAGGTTCTTGATTTCTGGGGTCATAATTATCTTAAAAAAATATTAACTCTACTTTTATAAACTTTTCAGGGATATTAGCTAACAGTCCCATCTTACCGGACCCCAAAACTAGTAAGTCACATGCTTGTGTTCAAAACTCATGGCGCCTGCCACCAGGGGCGGATTTAGAGGGGGGCGCACCGGGCGCGCGCCCCCACTATTTTTTGCAGAGCACAGGGCGCCGGGCGCCGCATAGAGTGCCGGGCGCAATGTAGAGCTATAAAAATGACTTTTTAAGCACAGTGCACCCTGTAGATCTCTGAGAATGAGATCTCTTTTCCGCTACGATAGCCCCTACTATGTAGGAGGGAGGTACGGACGACGTGCAACGCTACGTGAACGAGCTAGGCACCGTGTAGCTTTGTATGGGCACCCAGCAGTCGCAGTATACCCCCCCGACTGGGAGCAAATTGAAAAAATATGGGTCGACGAGCCGGAAAAATTTGGCACCCCCTCTATTGAAAAAATCCTGGATCCGCCCCTGGCCACCAAGTGTATTGCGTTTTTTTTTGGACACACGGTATAGGCAGTAATGTCACTAAAGGTGCATTTCGTGATTCTAGCACCTTCTGTTTTATTCATGGTTCACTAGGTATCCTTGAGCCTGAGGAAAGCTTATTCACAAAATCTTGAGTTGATCCCGAGCTTGCATGTGAATGTGATACTGTGCTTTATTCCGTAAAGCCTAAAGGCTGCTAAATTCTGAGTCGTGTCAGGTAAAGTGGGGTCAGTAAATGTACCAACCCACACGGGAAAGGTCCATACCTTCAGCGTCAGCCGTTACCAGGGAACATCCGTTACCAAGACGGCTTGACTTGACGTTTTTTCACGCTACTTCATTAGCTTTTTTGTCAATTCTTTTTCATGTTTTTTCGTGAACTAATTTATGAATTTGCTCTATTTCTTACACACAGCTCGTGTGAACACAGCTCGTGATATGTCTTTACACATTGAATGCCCGTGACCGTGCCAGTTCATGATTGAATAAATATTCAGTTATTTCAGTTTATTCTACTTTTAATGACATAACTATGGTATTGGTTGATTTAAATGCACATCCAAATCATGTAAGTTTAAAAAGCCACAAGATTAAAACCAGTAGCATTTCATTTGAAAGATTGTTCCAGTCCATGCATAAATGAGTCGTTTTGCCTCCAAATTCGGCACCCTTGGCATATAAATATTGGGAGTGTTTCCGTAGCCGTATGCGGCTACCTAACCCCGGGGTTCCGTAGCCGTATACGGCTATATAACCAAAACGGGCTTTGTGGTTAGGTAGCCGTATACGGCTACGGAGCGTGTACACAGTGGATCGGTTATATAGCCGGACACAGTCATGCGTGACGAACGATCCATGCCATATACTTCATGTACGACTGTGAATGTGATATTCTGATAAGTGATGGAACGACCAAGCTATCGCACGCCCCGCGAAGAAAGCAAAATCTGTGATATTATAACGAAGTGAATTAATATAAGGTGTGATCATTTATAAAAAGTGAAATTATGAATTGGGCTTACCGTATATAGGAATTAGGATCACACAGAGTTTGCGGACTTCCCGTTCCCTTGCGGATGGCTTATCCATTGGTACCAAAATAACACAATAGATGCTTTATCAGTAAAATCTGTGGCAATTGCATCTCTCCTCCATTGAAGGTATTATAAAAAATGTAGGCCTACCATTTTTAATAGAAATGTCTGTTGAAATATCAAATATTAGAAATAAGAGTTGTGACTTAGTTTGTTGTATTCTAATTAAAACATATCCTTCAACGAGAACCATATTATTCCTGGAGCTCTTTTTGAGTAGGTCGCATTTCATAAGTTGGTCTGTCAAATATGGTGGAGATATTACATTTGTCCCACAAATTTTATGTTCAAAGTAAAATATTTCAGGAAGTACTGAATGTATGACAACAAAATTGGTGTCATTTTGTAGCTAATTTTGTTCTTTCTTTAATGCAACAAGTCCCATTTCATTTGAATGGATAATAGGGAAGTTATGTTTAAAATTGTCCAAGTATGTCAGGGTGGAGTCGGTGGAGGAGCAGTCGGTGGAGGAGCAGCCCATAGACTTACACATAAAAAACTGAAAATACACCAAATTTCTGACCTTTGTACCTGAAAAAGTATTTACAGTAAGGAAATAATTCTTTTTCATAAGCATTGTTGAATACGTTTACTAAAGATGCAAATTCTGCAAAGAAACACCATGCATTTATACAGGGTGAGTAAAATTATACAGGGTGAAAAAAATACCTTTTTGTGACATAATTTCCAAATCTAGTTGTGTCACATCAATTGGTAAAACATGTCTAAATCTTGTGTTATACAACACTTGAGACCAGTTGGTTATTTTTCACTGGTCATGTTTTAAAACACAGGAAATATTATACAAATATATACTGACATGAGAGACTCTTGTTAAAACTATGGACCCGAGGTGACTGCAATAGTGCTATTTTGCTGAGGGGCTGCGCCCCTCAGCAAAATAGCACTATTGCAGTCACCGAGGGACCATAGTTTGAACAGGAGGCTCGAATAAAGGCAGTATATATTTGTTTTATATACGTCATTCATATATTCATTGTTCATTGATTGGTTAAAAGATTTATAAAACAATGAGGTAAAATTGAGATTTAGCCTAGCCTAGCTGTAGCCTACCAACATGACCCATGCCGGCAGTCAATATTGCAGTGTTGTCGTTACCCTACTTACAGACTAAACCCCATCAAACATGGACAGGCTGTTCCTAATCTGCTTTTTAGTGTTCACACTTTCATGTCATTTTCTGAATCACTTAACAGCCGGAATCTGGCTCTGATTGGTAGGGTACCGTCCTCACGAATTTTTCGTGTGTATGTTGACAATTGTTTTGAAGATCATGCTACACAGGGCTGACATTGTGCTAAAATTGGAAGCCGTAAATAGTCTTTTTTGGAAGCCGTAAATAGTTCTTTTGAGAGCCGTAAATAGTTCTTTTGAGAGCCGTAAATAGTTCTTTTGAGAGCCGTAAATAGTCTTTTTCTTCAGAATGGTATGTTTATATTTGATCATGTGGTCCACTTTTAACCAATCAATGAACAAGAATATATGAATGACGTATATAATTGATACTATATACAGGGTGGTTCAAATTGTATAGGGTGGATATATTTCATGACATTTTTTGTGTAATTTAAATTCATTTTCAGCATGCATATCAGTCACAATAAATGCTTTATTTTGTACCTGTAGACAATATTAGAAGTGTGAATATGTGTTTAATGCATGTAGGACAAATTATGCTTTATACATCAGTGTATATTCAGAATTTTTTTCTGTGTATATGTGCAGGACCCTATTTTAAATGTGAGAAATACAGAAGGATTGCCTTCCATTTTTATCACCCTATATGATTTTATCAAGGAATGCTGGTTTTAGAAGAGGCTTACACTATATACTTTCTGGCTACACTGTTTTACTAATATTTTATTGGCTCAACTTCCATAGCATTAAAGGTCCATGGCCCGATCCCTAATAGCCTCGTCCCCAGAAGCCCAGATTTTACCGGAAGTGGTCAACATTTTGGTATCAGAAGAAAGCTACTATTTTTCTCATTTACCCTGTAAAATCTTAGGGCCAAAGGATGTTTGGTTTGGAAGTAATGAGCGAAAATGTACCCCAATTTGGTCGACCAATATTAATTTTACACAGTACTCTATGGGGCTTACGAAATCACGTTTTCTGCTCTCACATGAAAACGGATTGAAATATCCGCGCGAAACTTTACAGGTGGGGTTTTTGGGGTGAAGGCCAATCTATCGAGATGAAAACTTCATATCCTTAAATCGGGCCATCCCCCCTTTAAGACACTTGAGTACCAGAAGTTTTGCTATTACAGGGTAATTTTATTTCTGATCACCCTGTATAATCAAAAGTACACAAGAGTATGGGTTATATATGTTTAGAAAGCAACTTGCTTCCATTACCAATGACCAGGAAAAGATTTACTCTGAAAAGTAGTATGAAAATCTTTTATACGTGTATTTTACACTTAAAAATAAGCATAATTTTGACCACCCTGTATATTTAACACAAGGAATTGTGAACTCTTTCTTCCTTGCTTGTTTGAAGGGCCTAAGTAATACCGTTCTGAATCCATATTTATTTTGATCTACATATCATTCAGAAAAGGAAACCACACAGTTCACCATGATAAGAAAAATGCTAACTTTTTTGTTGTTTCACCCTGTATATTTCTGACCCACCCTGATAACAAGGTTGTACTTAGCTGTTTTGGCAACATTGTAATATAAGCTTTCAAAAATGTATACTTTTAATGGTCTAGAATGTACTGATTAAATGTAATATTCTGTTCAATGAAAAAAGGCACAATATTTGTTATTTTCTACCATATAGTTTTTAGGACCAACTTATGAAATGCGACCAGTAACGATTTATTCCTTTATTAAAGAAATGCAATTATAACAATACGGTGCTTTTTATAAAGCACTTTATCTGAAGGTTACAAAACGCATAAAACACGACACTGGCCAGAACATTCTTTTCTCGCTCTCTTAGCCAAATAAATTGTATATAAGAGCAAAAAACATTAATAAAACCTGAGACGAATATAACTAAATATATTCAGATAAAACATAAAAAGTAAATAAAGAAATAAATAAGAAATAAAATAATAAATTAAGAAGTGATATATTTTAAAAAATGAATTAACAAATATATAAATAAAGAAAATAAAAAAGTATAAATAAAAAATGCTTGTCTTCCGACCGACCCTGTTTTTTTGCTGACTGCGGGAAAAGAGTACCGACCTTAATTTTCACAAGTCCAGAATTTATTTTCTTTCAGGATTTTCACAATGTAAATTATTCCAAAACAGCGTTTTCAAACAGTTTCACGCCAAGTTTTTTAACCAAAAAAATGAAGTTATAAAATATTCAAAAACGGTTTTTGCGACAGACCCCGAGAACAGGCAGACCATATAGCAAAACTAAATGTTGACGGTACAAAATTATATTTTGGTTAAAATGGCTTTAAATGAAAAGGACTACTGGGAAATTTTTTGAATTCTTTGGAACTGACGCATACACACCTACACATCACTTGTGTTAAATCCACTCTGACTATATTCTGTGTTTTTTTGTTCAGCTCTAAAGACTTATATTATTTCTTCTTCGAAGCCCGCCCAATTTGTGGCTTTTACACGCAGGAATAATCCGACATTTACCGAGATGTTTCCCAAATTCAAACTGTTTCAAAAATTAAGGGTTAATATTCATTACAGGCTTCGAATTACCCAGGTGCACACATGCACAGGTGCATGTAAGTTTCTCTCTGTGCATGTAACTTTTGTATCCTGCATGCACATGTGCATGTAAATTTAAATTTTGTGAATCCATAAAATATGCAATTTTAGCTTATTTCATTGAAAGTCATTGAATGCTGAAATGATAAAATTTGAGCCAACTGTTCTACCAGAGTCTGATATGAAAGGTTAGCAGTACCGGTAACATCAATCCTTGTTTACAATTAGCCTGTGCATGTAACTTTTACATTGTGCATGTAAATTTTTGCAGTTACATGCACCGGTGCATGTAATTCTAAAATTGTAATTCGAAGCCTGATTCATTAGCGGTATTTTTCAGATAAAATAACTTCTAATGATCGGTTAGCACGCATACATCAAGCTGCCCATCGATTCACTCCATTGACACTCTGATTGATATGCAAATTAGAAAGCATAGCAGTATTAACACACCGCACAGTCGTGGTTTCAGCGATATCAATGTAATTCAAAGCAATATTTTGTTATTCTACAAATACAGTGCAAGTCAAATTCTTTGAAACGAAACAGTAGGTAAAATTCTTTCAAACAATTTCATTTGAATCTGTGTCGTTGCACATTGTTTTTCGTAAAGAGGAAAACTTGCATATTTTGAAGTCGATTGCTCAAGACCAAAACAAAAACAACCTTGACAACCTCGTTCCCCGGCTTGCGCCCTCTTGTAATATTGTCGTATTTGTACGATGTCCTTAAGGATGGTGCGTACGGCTACCGAAACACTCCCGGGCTATTTTACCGTATACGGCTACCGAACCCTGGGGTTAGGTAGCCGTATACGGCTATACGGCAAAATATGCAAGTAGCCGTATACGGCTACCGAAACACTTCGATAAATATTACAACTTATTACTCATCAGCGAGCTTTAAAGGGGCATTTCGTGATCCACGGCCTCTTCCCCCTGACTTACCTAAAAAAATGTTGGGGATGAATTCAGTATGCTGCCACCACATCCTTCAACTTGATCGAGAAACTCTATCCGTCAACTGCGCCAGTTGATTGACGGAAGTAAGAGTGTAAATTCGGGCGGCCCTGCGTTGGGGATGAATTTAGTATTCTGCCACCACTTAAAATTTGGCACTTAACATGTGGTTTATTCTGTTAACGTTGCCGAATTCGTAGACTGTGGCAGAATACTAAATTCTTTCCCTGCGTTGCAGAAAATTTCGACGATGGACTTTGTCATGTAAATTAGTTTCTTGCCAGTCGATTGCACTTGCAAAGACTTAAAGGTCCATGGCCCAATCGCTAATAGCCTCGTCCCCAGAAGCCCCAGATTTTACCGGAAGTGGTCAACATTTTGGTATCATAAGAAAATGCTACTATTTTTCTCATTTACCCTGTGAAATCTTAGAGCCAAAGGGGCAAGACTTCCATATGTACCCCCCCTCTCATTTACATGCAACATAAAATTTAATTATTTTATCTGTTTATTCCGTTTTTGATTAAACAAGGCCAGTGGCGTAGCTAGCATGTTTGGGGCCCATGGACAAAACAACAATTGGGGCCCCTATAGGTATGCTGGAAAACTTGGATCAAAGTTCAACAAGCCCAATGAATGAACAAGAGTTTACATAATACTTTGAGATCCCCGACCTCTAGAGATGACACACACTCTCTCTCTTCCTCCAATCGGCAAGAGTTAAATGTACCCCCTTCGAAATTCTACAAATATTTTTGTTTTAATTTTTGGCCTTAAGGTTAGGGTATTTGTTAGTGTAAGGCCATAAATGAAAAAATAATTTGTTTCCTGTAGAAGTTTAAAGGGAGTACATATGGAACTCTTTCCCTCGGTGGCGTAACCAGCTTTTTTTTTCGGGGGGGGGGGGCGGGCAAAGGGGGCACATACATTTTCAGGGGGGGGCAAGCAAATATTATAATTTGTTAGTAGAGTATAGACCTATGTTGTTTTCACTGTAAATTGGCACGTGTGCAGAATATATATTCCCCATTTCTGCAGAAACTAGTAACATTCAAACATTCAGGGCTGAATGTGCCATTGTGTCAAATACTGCAAGAAGTGGATCCAAAATTTTAAGAGAAAACACAACAAGTCATCTTCGTTATATAACATGGGTCACTGAATCCACACTGCTTCAGTTTTCTAGGCCTCTTCATGGCCTTTCTTTTTCTCCAAACTCTCGTTTTTCTCTAGAGCTTTCGGGGGCCCCAATTTCTCATTATTCTAGAAAAACAAGTGCTAGACAGTAACGAGTAACATGCCGGTCTGAATATGCCAATGGGTCAAATAGGCGCAAAAGGGATCCAAAATTTCAAGTACAAAATAATGGCCACCACTGCGGGGTCCATAAGAATGGTCACTGAATCCAACGTCATTATGATTTGGTATAGGGGCCGTGGTAATGGGCTCATAGTAATTTTAAATGCAGACCTGCCTACATTGACATTAAAATAGGGCCTCTCGCATATCGGTATCAAATGCAGACTTGCTTACATTGACATTAAGATAGGGCCTCTCGCTTACCGGTAGAAGGCATTCTAGAAGGGGCCCCTGAATTAATAAATATTAATTGAAATTATTTTTTGTTCTCCCCCTTCATCTTTTTTCTCCAATCTGTTGGGGCCCCTAACCTCTCGGGGCCCGTGGACTTTGTCCACTCTGTCCCTATGGTAGCTACGTGCCTGAACAAGGCCAAAATTAAAATAAATTTTGTATCATGTAAATATATACGAGGGGGTACATATGGAAGTCTTTCCGCCAAAGGATATTTGGTTTGGAAGTTATGAGCAAAAAGGTGCCCCATTTTGGGGTGTTTCCATAAGGTGACACCCTTTTCTGACATACTTTTCTGACACCCTATGAATTTGGAAACCTTAACGGAATAAACCACATAAACTGTGTGGTTTATTCTGTTAAGGTCCGTTAAGGTTTCCGAATTCATAGGGTGTGTCAGAAAAGGGTGTCACCTTATGGAAACACCCCGCATTGAAGTCCAACCAGCAATAGGCAGCAATGGGTCTTGAGGGGAACACATCCCACAAGCAACTTGAAGCAGTTGGTTTTCAGCCATCTCCAGAGGGGAAGCATCCCACTGGCAACACAAAGCATTGGCTTTTTTATTTGTCTGTCTTCTGGATTCTCAATTCTCAAAAATTGTGTGGTAGTTTGTGGTCTATGGAAGTACAAGGATGATGAAAGTTGTACCGTGTTGTTCCTAATAAACGCCCCTGCTCTAATAAACGCCCCCCTACGATTTTTTGATAAAACAATTCAAGGAAATGAGTTAAGTTTACATAAATCACATGATTTAATGGCCGGGACTGTCGTAATCCGTATCATAATCGCTGTTGTTATCAATGCTTTCTGCTTCATGGCACATCAAAAGTTGGACCCATGTGTTGATTATAATAGCCCTGGGTTGAAATCCACAGGTGCGTGCACTGAACACCCTTTATAATATAAGCTGTGTACGGTGATTTTTGTGGGGATTTTTGACTTTCCATTATTGACTGCAATAAACGCCCCCTCTTTTGAAAAATGCACTGCCCCTGGGGGCGTTAGAACAATACGGTATCGTGGTAAGTCCTCGCAATATACAGGCTGCCTTGTTTAGGATCAATATTTTGAACAAGACACGGGTGGATGGCACCCCTCCGATACTGGAAAATTGTGTTATTGCGAAAACACAACAGACGGGTTGTAGGGTAAAAGCCTAAAAGGTAGAAGATTTGAATATGCCTAGATGTACTTTATTCTGTTATGTATAATTTCATGCATGATGGAATAAAACATATGTAAACCAATGGGTGCAGTGGTCCTTTCGCAAAGTGTAAAGAGCCAAAGAGGGCTATAGATCGGCCTCTTGGGACGACCATAACTATTCTACTTCACTTTCTGTAGATGTGGGTGTGTGTGGGAGAGAAAGGGTGATCGCTTGAATGAGAGGTTATAAAAGCTAAACATTTCTTCTTTACATTCATACAGGTGTTCAAAACCTTGAAAGAGCTTTAAAAGTAAATGAAGAGAAGACATTACCACTAGATAAAAAGATAAAACAAGTACTGGAATATCAAGAATTGTAGAAGAGAATCATGTCACTACGAACTCTTTGCCTTGGACTGAGGCAGCTAACAATCCACCAACAGCCATGCTCGTCTTGTCCATCAAAGTTAGTCAAAACACTGGTCTTCAGCAGGACCACTGCACCTGCTGGCGTCACTCAATGCCATCAGAGGACAGGGGAAACAGGTGCCAGGCACCTCCATACAACAGGAACAGTTCAAAAGTCACGTTTTATTCCATTTGGGAAGACTGGCAAGCAGAAGTACACAGTCAGACCCCTGGAGATGATCCGATACTCTGGCAGAGACCTAGACACAGGTACGGTTGTGAAAGTCCGTTGCCATGCATATGCAGTGTGTGTACTTGTATGCGAAACTTAGAATTCTATTGCTTGATAGCTCTGTGAACAAAAGAATTTGCATTCCAAGTACAAGTACACACCTCGCGTATGGCATCCAAACTGTATAGAATATGCTTGCAGCTGACATAAAATGAGTGCATTGCCAGGAAGAGAATCAATTCCATTTAGCTTTAAATAAAGTTTTTTTTTTGGGGGGGTCTAATTTCACCTGTGTGGGTAAACGCTTCACTAAAAAACTGTGTAATTCTTGTCAGTAGATAATGCAAATGCATAATTTGAAAGAGGGGGTTAAAGGTACATGTCGTGATTCCAGCACCTTCTGTTTGATTCATTGTTCGCTAAATATCCTTGAGAAAAGCTTATTTACAACTTATTAGTTGATCCCGACCTTGCGGTTTTGTGTTATGAGCAAATGTTTGTTTCCCACAGTCCCATAAGCCACTATGCTATAATTTCTGTCCGTTTACGGACAAAAAATACAAAATTGCAAATTTTTTACAGATACGACCGAATTTGCATGTAAGATTAGGTACACAAGGATTACTAATGTTAACAGTTCAGATGATATAAAAATCTCAACTTTTTTTAGGCAAGTCGGGGGGACAAGGCTGTGGATCACGAAATGCCCCTTTATGCCATTTTGAAGACCCTTTCCCCATTTCCCCACTTATCTGACCCGATTTCACTTGACTTTGAACAAAATGCGAAGGGTATAATTTAATTATGCCTTCAACTTTTCTGTGTGGCCACATTAAAATCTAGGATCCCAGTTTTTATCACAAAAATCATTTTCTTCTAAGAGATCATTTACCAGTTAAAAAATAAGCCACTCATTGACAGCAGTATGTACCGGTCTATCCTAGTAGTAGCCATTTGTACTGAGTACCCCATCTTGGGGCTCCAATTGAAAAAAAAAATGGTGTGGCATCTACATTTAGGGTGTAAATTCAAGATTCAGTTAGGGTTTTACTATGAATGTTTGATCACGTCAAAAACCTCTCCAAAAAGTCTGAAACTTTTTCAGATATGTATCTTGGATATTTGAAACCTGTGCACGTGGTTACGTGTACATGCATTAGGGACAATTTTCTGCAATTGAAAAATTATTTCCAAATAAATACCAGTGTTCATCCAAATTCAGTTTGTAATGTTAAATTGACATGCTTTACACACAGAGCGAATAGTGCACAAAAAACTAGGTGGAGGGCACAAGCAGCGATATCGAATGGTTGACTACCTGCGAGAACCACCAGAAGACGGCTCGGTGTATGAAGAGAAGGTCTTAGAGATACAATACGACCCCAACAGGACAGCACAGATTGCTCTCGTTGCTGGAGGAAATCACAAAAGATATATTTTGGCAACAATGAACATGAAAGTCGGGGATATCATCAAGACGTCAGGGCAGGTCTCCAGATTGTCTGGTTAGTGAACAAATATTATTATAGTTCATTTTTGAACTCCCGTGGCAGTGAATGTAATAAGCCTGATTGCAGAGTTACGCATGCGTCAAGATATGCCATTTTGTTGAATGTAAAAACGCAGTTGCTTTAAGATGCAGCGCGCGTGGTGTACTGAGTGCGACCATCAAATCTCATGCTGACCGTGACTGCACGGAGGTAGGAATAAAGCTTTGGTTTTCTTGCGATTGAAGCATATCAGGGTTACTGCAAGAAGGCCCCATCTGCCAATAGGCTCCATTTGTCAGTTGTGTTCATTGTCAAAAAATACTTTTCCTCACCGATATGATGTGTAAGGTCAAAAGGTTGTATAAGTATAACATACAAGTTTTTAAAGAGCCTCTTTATAAATGCAATGTGAGGGCTCTCATTGCTCAATCACTGAGAAATGGAATTAAAGGGGGATGACCAAATTAAGGATATGAAGTTTTTCATCTTGATAGATTGGCCTACACTCAAAACCCTCTGTAAAGTTCGCGCCGATATTTCAAAACGTTTGATGCGAAAACTAAAGCACCATAGGTACTCTGTAAAATTAATATTGGCGACCAAAATGGGTCACTTTTCGCTCAGAACTTCCAAATATCTAACATCTTTGGCTACTAAGGATTCACACGGTAAGTGAGAAAAATAGTTAGCTTTCTTCTGATACCAAATGTTGACCACTTACCCGCGTTAAAATCTGGGGCTTCTGGGGACGAGGCAATAGCCGATCGGGCCATGGACCTTTAATAGACAGGAGGTATACAAGTGATATGAATCAGAGGCAAGTGCTAGCTTAGTTTAAGAGTCCCTGTCCGAGAGGTGTAGACATGGATACGCAGAGCTGAATGAGGTGGGCAATGGAGATGAAGGTAGGCCAAAGAAAGATTGAAAAGACATCGAAGAAGATGGAGAGCATGATGGCCTGAGTGTGGCTTGTTACAAGAAAAGCATGGCAAGGTGACCCGACCCTACCTCAATATTAAAGGGTGGAATAAAGGAGTTTCCGTAACCTGCTGATCCCATCTGCCACACTTTTTTCTGACACCTTTGGTTTATTGGAACCTAATAACGGATAAACATGTCTTTATCCTGAAGGGTTTTCGGAATGCCTAAGTGTGTCAAAAAAAAAGTGAGAGATTGGGTCGGTTTATCAAAAACTCCCTTAGACCTAAGTAAATGTTAACCCTACACGGCCGATAGGCATGAGAGCCCACTAAAAAAAAAAAAAAAAAAAAAAAAACGAAAAAAAACGAAAAACCCGACCACCCCACACAGAAACACAAGAAAACTGGTACCGTTCCGAGAAAATGTTTCGTTGCATCTGGGGGGGGGCCGTCAACAACTATTTTTTGTCGCGCAATGACTCGCATGCGCCTCATTGCATCTGGCCGTCTTACCGGAAAATTACTCGTATGTTTTCTCGTTTTCACCTGGGGCGTCTTCTCCCTGAAATGACGAGATGTTTTTTCGTTGCATCTGGCCGTCTTCCGGGAAAATGACGCCGATTGTTTTTTTTTTGTTGTTTTTCGTTGCATTTGGGCTCGTTATAGACTGGAAATGATGCGATGCTTTTCACTGCAATTTCGGACGGTTTTTGCCCGCATAAGGCGCATGCTTTTCATCAGGCTGGTGACACGGTGTCAAAATCCCATAGACAATTTCGAGGTGTCGCGCACCATTTTCGATAAGCTATTTTTTTGTTCATTAGCATAAACTATTCATTACCGTAACCGAGCATGACGTATCATATACGCCACTCACGACGGGCAAACTATAAGCATACAAATTTCATTGCAGATCAGTGTGCAGTACGCCCTTATTTATTTATTTATTTATTTATTATTTACCCTGTTTTTAATTGCATTCGCAGCGATGTTTCTCTTGGCATCTGGGACGTCTTTCCGGTAAATGTGCGCGAGTTTTTTCGTTGCATCTGGTGGCCGTCTTCCGGGAAATTGACGCGATGTTTTCGTTGCATTTGGGCCGTCTTCCGGGAAAATGACGTGATGTTTTTTCGTTGCATCTGGGCGTTATGGACGTTACGCTACTTCTTCCTGTGCCGGAAAAACGGCCGATATGCAATTAAACGCACTTTGGCTCTCGTTGCATCTGGGCCGTTAAAATAAAAATAGATTGCCCCTCGTTGCCTTTTGGGCCGTCGGCCGTCAAAACTACCCGGTCCGGGTTAAGGGTTAATACAACTGGTCAAGATTTACAATTATAGGTTTTTCAGAAACTCACTTTAAGGATAAACCCACTAGACTACTTCAATTTCTGGTTATAAGTTTGAGTTTACGAATAGAGTAACTCGTGAAAAAGGTGGTGTTTTGTATGTTTATTTCTACTACATTTAAATACAAGTGCGAAACGACCTTAATAGTTCAACATCAAACTATGATCTTGCTTCATTGAAATGACCAAAACGACGACAAAATATCATCGTTGGAGTAGTGTAATAGAGCTCATACCTCTATAGATTGACTTTGTGTTATTAAAAACCCAACCAAGTTTTTGATACAATCAATATGAAAACAAATTAAAATTACATTATGGGTTTGATTTTTAATATTGACCTTTTGGGAAGATACTCATAGACCCTATCATGAATATGTTTTAACACTCCTTTTTGCCATTCATTTATACCAACCATTTTAAAACCGACAAGAATAACCAATAGCTCTGCAACTTTAAGCGATAATATATTAACTAATGATTGTGATTTTGTGAATTCTGTAATTCTCCTTACTGATATTAGTGATCACTTTCCTACTGTTTTGCGTGTCAGCAGAAATCCGCCGAAAATGCATTCCTAATTAAGTACCTATTTATAAAAGAAATTTTTAGTGATGGTAACATTGAAAATTTTAAGAATAACCTTTCCACTGTAAACTGGAGTGAAATGTTGATGTAAGTGCTGGATGCTGATTAATAATACTTTTGCTGAAAATTCTTGAGCGTATGATGAATGTATTCCTATGAACAAATGTACTGTCTAAAAGAAGAAAAGGATCCTATTTCCCATGGATAATGAAAGGCTTTAACAAGCATTAATAATAAAAACAAATTATATAAAGATTAAAACACGTCCAACTAATTCAAAATTATAAATCCAAAACGTTCAGGAATAAATTGCATACACGATCCGGAATCCAAACATCAGTCTAGTTTAATAAGTTTCAGCAAGGAAAAATGACATTCGAATTACATCGAAGAACTTAAAAGCATACAGGCGTGGTAAACGAGAAAATAATCAGTCTCAATTTTTTTTAATTAAAAAGAAAACACTGAAACACTGTAAAGATATTGCCAGTGATTTTAATCATATTTTTTAACAAGTGGGACCGAATCTCGCCAAGGACTTCGCCATAAGGAAAAAATTACTATGAATATCTGAAAAATCCACTCCAACATAGCTAATTATGAAACCGATAGTAGACGATGAAATACTCAAAATAATAATGAAGTTTGACTCAAATAAAAGCCCAGGCCATGATAACATTGGAAATTATATCGTTAAAAAGGTTGCGAATGCAATCAGTAAACCTTTAAACATGATCTTTAACTTGTCTATATCAACAGGTATTGTGCCAAAACAGCTCAAAATGGCCAAAGTTGTACCCCTGTATAAAAAAGACGACCCCGAAATATACTCCAATTATAGACCAGTTTCTATCTTACCATGTTTTTTCGAAAATTCTGGAAAGACTTGTCTTCAATAGATGTGTTGACTACATAAATAAGCACAAGATTTTAAATCAGAAACAGTTTGGATTTAGACCCAACCATTCGACATCAATGGCAATAATTGATCTTGTAAAATAAATAATTCAATTGAACGCAATGAAACTACAGTTGGAGTATATCTCGATTTATCAAAAGCGTTTGATACCATTGATAATCATATTTTACTTCATAAATTAGAACATTATGGTATTAGGGGTGTAGTATTGGAATGGTTTAAAAGTTACCTGCAAAACAGAAACCAGTTTGTATATTATAACTCTAGTAAATCGACACTTAGAGAAATCTTATGTGGTGTGCCACAAGGGTCAATTTTAGGACCACTATTATTTATTTTATATGTTAATGATATTGTGAACACTTCATCTAAATTACAGTTCATCCTTTTTGCTGACGATACTACTATACTTTATTCTCATAAAGATATTGCAAATGAAATTAGTATGATCAATGAAGAATTAAAAGAAGTAACAAACTGGTTTAAGGCTAACAAACTTTCAATAAATGCTACAAAAACAAACTATATGATAATGGGTACAGCTCACAAAACACGTAACTATAAAAGTCATTTGGATGTCATACTAGACGGTACGAAACTGGTTAGAGTAAGCAAAACCAAATTCCTCGGTGTCGTAATTGACGAAAATTTGACATGGAAAGACCCCGGGGGGGTTACTCAGTGGAAAAGGGTAGGTACATATGTGCCGCCGATATGGGTCACATTTTCACCCCGTACTATAACAATGGTCGTTTTTCCCACCATGCTACTATATTGATGGGTCATTTTTTTAGGTAATTGCTACTATATAAATGGGGCCATTTTTATAGTATGCAGAGCTATTGTTATGGCAATGTGTTGACTCTATCTATCTATCTATCTATTTATCTATCTATCTATCTATCTATCTAGCTATCTATCTATCTATCTATCTATCTATCTATCTACACTTGCCATAATGCATCTTGTTGCCAAACGCTTGGGCCGATTGCAGCGAAAATCGGTCAGAATAATCATTGACCCAAGGCCCGTGTGGGGTGTTCACAGATTTGGGTCAAAGGTCACGTGGGCCGATTAAAGGGGCATTCTTTAAAAATCTATAAATTCCTTCTTGTGCCACAAATCAATTGTTATAATCACTAGACTTGGTTAGAAGAACCGCTGACCCAAGGTCTATATGGGGTGTTCACAGTTTTGGGTCAAAGGTCACTTCGGCCAATTAAAGGGGCAATTCTTTGAAAATCTATAATTCCTTTTGTGCACAAATAATTGCTATCCTCTCAGACTTGTTCAAAGAACCCTGAACCAAGGCACATACAGTGATTTCACGATTTGGGTCAAATGTCGTGTGGGCCAATTAAAGGTGGCATTCTTTTGAAAATCTATCATTTTCCTTATCGTGCCACAAATCATTGCTATTATCACCAAATTGTGCTCAGAAAGGAAAAACACTTGACCCAAGGCCATATAGGGTGTTCACAGATTTGGGTGATGTCCTGTGGGCCGATTAAAGGGGCATTCCTTGATGTCTTGAAGACTGCGGCCTTCTACTAAATAGTAGGCCCTTTGTCTCAAGATCATCTGGGGCAATATTTCTCACACTCTCATGAGCATCTATATTTGTATACTATAAATGCCAAACCAGGGGTACTACTCCTAAAACGTCTCTTACTTATGCTCAGGTGTGAACTTTCACGATTATATCGCCACAATGGAAAATGATTTGTGACCCCGGGGTGGTGTCTAACAATAAAAGAACGGGAAATAAAAATACTTACATGTAAAAAACCGGGGTGCTACTCCGAAACGTCTCTTACTATGCTCCCTGTGGGGACTTTTCAAGATTAATATCTGTACAATAGAAATGTTGCGCCCCCAGGGTGGCGTGCCAATATTAATAACCTGCTGAGCTACAGCACCATTGGTCCTCTTGTTCATTTTTTTGGTCGCAATTTACTATGAAAATGGGTCATTTTCTGATTTTTGGTAAAATCACAATGAACATGGTTGATTTTTTTTATTTTCAGAAAAGTTTACTATAAAAATGGGCGATTTGCTAATAATTACTCTGAAATGGTGGCGATATTTCAAAGTCAACTATAAGAATGGGTCAAAATTTTCTGCAACCAACTATATAATGGGTCATATTTTGTAGCACTTTGGTCCCTATAAACATGGTCCCGATTTTTTTACCTGGCGGACGCACACCGTCCCAATCTTTGGTTCGAGTACCCACCCCGGGGGAAAAGACCACATTGAAGTCATTGCTATAAAATATCTAGAAATATAGGTATTCTTTACCAATGAACATTTTGTAACCCCAATATATTTGCATTCATTAGTTGTACGCTAATTTTACCATATCATACGCTACGGAATACTCGGCATGGGGCAACCATAAATTCATTTGATAAGCTATTTAGTTCAAAAACGTGCTGTAAGAATACGCTCAGGTAGCCATATTAACAGATGTCAATTTTCTGCACATTTATGTAAAAATCACAATTTTTTGAATGTTTTTGACTGGTATAATTAGCGCTTGGGTGTTTCTCATCAAACATTCTACTGATCAATACCCCCAATAAATTGAGAAATATTTTTACTAAAGAAATAATATTCCTAATCATTTACCAGAAATATAAATGATTATCACTTAATTGAAAACAAATCACTTTGGCTTCTACGGGTGAAGGCGCTCAGGTCCCATTTTTTGAATACTTTACTGAAACTAAAAAATCAATCAATCTCAACAGTTAGACCTCATCTCAAAATCACCTATGACTTCGTATTCAAGTAGTTGATTAGATTTGAGTAAGATCCTGTTTGGGCATGTTGTTTTGTTTGTTTGGGTATCTTGGTTTTTTATATCTATCAATGGTTATTTTTT